>CATIWR010038552.1:0-31591 GCA_949677035.1 Omphalea diandra | reverse complement strand
TATCATTCTTATGAGCTAAAAAGGACACCTAAGTAAACCTAGAGTAACCATCAACTAGGACTAGTGCATAATGATTTCCACCTAAGCTAGCACTCCTAGTGGGTCCTATCAAGTCCATATGAATTAATTGAAGAGGTCTATAAGAACTTACAACATTTTTAGCTTTATGGGAGGCTTGATGTTGCTTCCCCATTTGGCAAGGATCACATATCTTATCTTTAGTGAAATTTAGCTTGGGAAGGTCTTTCACTAACTTTCCTTTAGATAGGTTTTGTATGAGATCAATTCATGTCCAATCCTTTTATACCATAAACAAGCTTCATTGCTTAAAGACATAAAACACTTAAACGATTGGTTAGCCAAATTCTCTAAGTCAATTGAGTAGGTATTGCCTTTCCTTTTACATTTGAAAATAACCTCATCATCCACTAAAGTGGTGACTCGGCATTCCTAGGATCAAAGGTGACTTTATTACCTTGTCACACAATTGACTTACACTCAACAAATTATGTTATAAGCCTCTAACTAATAAAACATTATTAATCAAGGAATAACCATTCTTACCAATGGTTCCAATGCCAATTACCTTACCCTTGGTATTGTTACCAAATGTGACATCTTTACCTTCTTTTTCCTTCAATGCCATAAATAGCTTTCTATTTTTAATCATATGCTTAGAACATCCACTATCCACATGCCAATTGCTTGATTTATTGGTGGTTGCCACACTTTCCCACACAAAAAAAATGAGTCACCTTTTCTTAGGTATACAAGCATACTTGGCTCCTAGGAGGTTAGAAGTTAAAGGGTCATCTAATTTGAGTCGAGCCTTTCTAATAAAATAATAAATGTTAACATACCCAAATTTCATGCAATAATGACATTAGAGTTTAGACTTGTGAGTCTTTCTCCTATGCACAAACTTAGTATGAGTAAGAGGCCTTCTCATACTTTGATTATGTGAGTGCATGCATGTGCATGTGTGACGAGTAGTAGTAGAGAATTGTTCATGATTGTGTGTATGAGCATGCTTTTTGTTATACATGTAAGCATGATTGGCTCTTTGAGTACTAGCTTTTGAGCTTTGGGGAGCCTTCCCCTTGCCCTTAGGATTAGGAGGCTTAGTGCTAGGAGCACTTTCTTCCCAATTACCTCAACACTTGAGGTTAATAGTCTAACAAATGTAGTAAGTGATAATGAGGAGGCTCCATTGAAGCCTAAACCATGTCTAATCAATGGTGGTCTTTAAGACACATTCAATGTGTCCAAAGCTTCCTTTCCTTTGTGGAACTCAGAGATTGAGCTTCTAAGCTCAATGATTTCTCCTTTTAGGGAGTCATTCTCTTTTCTCAATGAAGCCAATGATGAAGATGATATGGCAAGATTTTCCATAGATTTCTTGAGCTCATCATTTGATGATTTCAATTCGCTTATAAGATCATTGAGCGATTTATAATCATCCTCTAATTTTAGACATTTTTTCTAGCAAGACTTTATTTGTGATTTGTATTTGTCACATCTCATAGTAAGAGCCTCTAGAACATCTTCATCTATCTCATCAAAATCTAAATGAGAGTGGGATGAAGTACTTACCTCATTTAAAGAGTCTTTTTGTGCCATGAAGCAAATGTTAGCAACTTATCCTTCTTTTTCATCTTCACATGAGTTGTCATCCCAAGTGGCTGAAAAAACTCTTCTTATTTTCCTTGTCCCATTTCTTCTTCTTCTTCTTTATATTGGGACAATCATATTTGATGTGGTCTTGCTTGCCACACTTATAGCAAATGAGTTCATTAGATCTCTCTCTAGGATTAGGAGTTGTCTTCTTGAAGCTTCTTCTCTCCTTTCTTCTTTTAATTAACTCCTTAGTCCTTTTTTAGAGCATTGCTAGCTCTGCTTCTTCTTTGTCACTCTCTTCATCACTAGAGGTTATTTCACCTCCTTCTTCTTAGTTGAGGATTTGAGTGCCAAGGTTATTCTTTCCTTTTCTAATTTTTCTCCTTGGCCTTTTAATTTCTTCATTTGCTCATCCTTTTGTAAGGCTAACTCATGAGTTAAGAGTTTGCCTATCAACACATCTGTAGGAACCTTTCCAATCTTGGGGTTAGACTTTTGAATACAGCACACTCTTATTAAATACAACACACTCTTACACTAAACTTATCTAATGGAAGAGTTTTAAGGATTTTTGTGTTTACCTCATAGAAGGTAAAAGTCCTTCCGAATTTCTTCATGTTAGTGATGATGGATAGGAGTCTATTTGTCATTTCGGTGATGCTTTCATGATTTTTCATCATGAAGAGCTCCCATTCCATCACATACAACTCCAATCTGCTTGATTTAACAAGTGATGTGCCTTCATAATAGTTTTCAAGTGTCTTCCAAATGGCATGAGCTATTTGGCAATGTTGCACTCTTCCAATCTCTTCCCAAGAGAGAGAGCTTAGAAGAATGGTTATTGCTCTCTTGTTTTTGCCATTTGACCTCCTATGAGCTTCAACCCAATCTTCCCTTGGAATGAGTTCTTCAATTCCATCCATTACTTTAAAGGGTGGCTTCTATTCTTTGACAACTACATCCCTAAGGTCCACTACATTTGTATCAAGATAAATCTTCATCCTATACTTTCAATGAGTATAGTCGAATCCATCAAAGCAGGGCTTGAGGTGTGAGTGGATTCCCCCTTATGCCATGAACTTTGTTCACCCAATTAAGGCTTGCTTGTGAGACTTAGCTCTGATACCACTTGCTGGCCCTAAGCACCAAAAAGGGAGGAGGGGTTGAATTGGTGTTTAAATAAAAATTAAAGTGAGGGATAAAAAGAGAATAGAAAAAAGACACAACGATTTATAGTGGTTCGGATATTAACCAACCCTACATCCACTCCTCAATTCTCTGCAATTAGGTGTTTTACTCACTTAAAATGGTGTTTTCAAGCTCACATCTAACTTTTACACTTTATGTTTTAAAGACTCACACAACAACCTTTCTTACAAGTGTTTTCCAAGGCTAACACTAAAACATCTCTCAAGTGTTTTCACAGGCTCACACTAAAACCTTTCTCAAGTGTTTTTACAAGCTCACATTGAAACCTAGTACAATTGGTGTTTAATACTCACGCCAAATAATCACTTAAAGCATAAAGAAGAATTGAAGAAATGAGTAGCAAATTTGCAAGAGTTTTGTTATAAGTTAATGAATTTTCTTGCATTTATATCTAGTTGGTGGAGTATTTATAGTTCATACACACCAAAGAGACGTTACACTATGAAGCTCATTAAATCTCCAAGATGTGTTAGGCAGATTCTACATTAATTACATGACAGGTGGGAGCCGCAGTCACTGTTGCATATTCACATGCGCAATATTTCAATTTCCATATGGGAGCCAAAAATTGCAGTGAAAAACCTTGTTTGTATCTAATGGCTAGTCCACATGTCAGCTCCTCATCAGTCCATTAGGAAAATATAGTTGTTGCTTTCTAATTGCCCATAAAAGTCACGGTCGTGATTATTCCTTGTACAAGGTGTGACTTAGGACGTGAATTTCTTCTATTTAAAGGATAATTTTCATCTTCATGAATCGCAGTCACTACCAACAATGTCACCGTCGCAAATTTTATTCCTCAATAGATACCTAGGACACTTGGCACGTTGTGGTTGTGGACTTGGTTTTCTCTTTAGTCATTATGAAATTTGTGATCGCGATTGAGATGCGACATTGATAATGAATTCATCTGTGACTTTGAAACTCCCATCTTTGGATGAGTCACGGCAGCGATCATACCTACAAATTCGTCTGGCTAGTTTCACCCTATTCTTGAGCTAAGTCGCAGTCGCAAATTAGAATTTACTGACCGCAAATTTGGATGAACTTGGCCTTCTTCTAAACTCTATCCAACTTCCACTTGAAAGACTAACTTAATTCTATAAAACAACACTTAATGAAAACATTAGGATTGATCAATCTCCTTTGTTGAGATCAAAAGAGGTCCAAGACTTAGGATTAACCATCCTAGTCCAACAGGTTTCTCCCTAGTTTTGGAATGTTTTATGTATTTAGATTTTGATTTTCTAGGATAATTATCATTGTAAGATTTCTCATTGCAACAACCTTGACAATTGGAAGTGGAATGGGCGTGTGTGTGTGTGTGTATGTGTGCATGAATATTTGTTATGCAGGAATAGGAGCTACATAACTACATTGAAAAAGAATAGAGAATAAGAAAAAGAAAGAGAGAGGGAGTGAAGGAAAAAAAAGGAGAAGAATTTATGTGACTTATACATTGATGGTTTTTTGAAGTTCTTCATCAATTCATTGAACGTTTTAAGGTACGTCAATTTAATTTATATTCAAATTTATTATATACTACTTTAGATGATTTTAGTTTAATTCTAACACTTAAAATTAGGTGAATCAATTAATTTGATTATCAGTGATTTGAAGATTTCAATTAGATTTTTACTCTAATTTAAATTAGAGATTTTTCATTGGAGTTTAATTGAGGTATAAATATTAATTTTGAATCTATAATTTTAATATATGATGGTGATTTGACGAGTTATAGGACATCATAAATAATTGAGTGGTTTATATAAATATATTTAATGATAGAAATTTGTTAGGTCTACAGATTTTCAATAAGAGATTAGAAATTTTATATATAGAGCTAGATCCTTTTATATGTTGGTGACTTAAATATCTAGTTTCATGATTTCAAATTTGAGGTTGATCCAACAAAGAAAAATATACTTATTGAGCTATTTTTGCAGATGAATAAATTATAGACCTATGCAATATAGTTATAGAAAATAATTATTTTAAAATAGTCAATGATATTATTTTGATCTTAAATTTTATATGGAGTATTTTGGATATGTCTTGTATAACATATAACATTTTTATGATTTTTAGAGTGCTTAATATGTCACTTTAAGGGTTGTTTTTTATTGTTGTATTATAGAAATCTTTAAGCAAGACAACCCATTTAAGGATACAATTTAAAATAATAAATAGTGTCAATTTAATATCAAAATTTATAAGGAGTATCTTTAACATGTTTGTTATGATATATAATTTTTTAGAATTTTAGAGTATCAAATATAGTAATTTAAGGTCAAAATATATATTTGTTGTCTTGTAAAGATTATCAAGTAGGATAACCTATTTGAGGTTGTAATTAAAAATAATAAATAATTTTATTTTGGATTTGAAGTTTTAATTAAGTATTTGAGATATTTTCGAAGTATTATATAATTTTTGGAGGTGTTATGATGGGATATTTATGGTTAATAATCTTAGGAATAAAATTCTAACTTAAATTATTAGTTTACAAATTATAATTAAAATATATTAGTTAATGAAAAATTATAAATATAATTATATTTATAGATTTAGGATTATAATTTAAATTTTATATGTTAATTAAATGTTATTAAATATAATCATATAATGGTATAGGTGGTGTTATCGGCGGTGAATCAACTTATGCGTGTTATACATTGGTGATTATATTAAGGTGAGGAATTATATGAGTTCACTTGAATTAACAATAAATGCTCAATTATTATAAGCATGTTTGTTGATGTACCTAGAAGTCAGGGAACAATTGCATATGTTATATGTATAAATGTGTGCATAATATTGGTTGAACAATTATTTTGTTGTGTAATGTAATTGTTGTTATGTGTTGTGTCTGCAAAAGACAAGAACTTGAACCCCCATAGTGCATCTGGATCATATATATATGTGTATATGGAAATAGACATGTGGAGGATGATATGGTGTATACCCCCACAGTGTCCTAATTGTATAAGTTACATGTTGGTTACAAAGCCCTATATGTTATATGTTGGCTATAAAGCCCTATATGGATTATTTGATCATTTTATCTTAGTCTTCCCCATATATGTGATTTAGTGAAACTAATCGTTATTCTTAATTTATTTGATGTGTATTTGTAAGTGATTTATGATGTTTACTTGAACTTAATCATGTGATGTGTTTGTGTGTTTATGTTATTGTTTATTTATTGTTTCTCATAAATTTTATAGGAGTTTAGGTTGTTTCCTGCCTCATATAATATCTCACTAAATTGTAGTTATGCTAATCCCTTCAAAACTCAAATTTGTAGGTCTTTTTTAATATCAAATGTGACTACCTATTTTTCCAAGTTGAGCTATTAATGTTTATAATCATATTTTCCTTGTTAGAGGCTTCCTTGGTGCCATAGTAAGATGATGATGAAGAAGGTTGTAGAGAGGAAGAGTGAAAGATTGAGAGAAAGGAAGATGAAGAGAAAAAAGAGGAAATTTAAGAGCATAAAAGGAAGAGAAGGCAAAAAGTAAATGGCAAAGGTGTTAGAAGTCTTAAATAGGCAGAAAAGAGGTATGAGTAGTAGAAAAATATTCATTTAAGGGGTTGCATCATTTGGGAGATTACTGGTCGCTACCCATTAGTTACACATAGGTCACAATTGTTATATACGTGTCACGATTACGAATTATGAAAAATGTGAGTAACAATTAATCATTCCTAACAAAGGTGCAAAGAAAATTACTAGAATTTGAAAAGTTTTGAATTTTCATGGTGGTGATGAAAAGTCACAGATGCGAATTTTAAAAGTTTTGAAAAATCAAATAGGCTTGTAAATAATGAATGCGAGAGGTGGTCTCAATCACGATTTATAGGTCATTTTGAAAACTAGCTTAAACGTAGAATTTTCACAAATGGCCTAAATTTTTAGTGATCAATTTGATATATTGATGTTGAATTCATGCAATTGAATGTAGCAAAACCCAAATGCATGTTGAATTAATTCATCTCAACATATTATCACAACAAATCAACATATATTCATTACAAACACATTAAATAACTGAACAACAATCAGGTAATTTCAGAAGCATACATTGAGATCTATTTGTTATTTACGTGCCCTAGGCTAATGGCTGTAATTGATATTTTCTTAATAATGTCATAGTTGCAATTTTATTAAATATCTCTTTTATTTATGACTAAATGGTAAATTCCATGAATATTCAATTCCACCTAATGTCATCAAGTATGTGACTTGATAGTAAAACCTTTAGGTGTAAAGAATTGTATTTTAAATTGTCTCTAATTGGTCATTATTGTTGGAATAATAATGAAAAAAGACTAGTATATATTTTGATTGATGACTACATTTCACCAGTCATGAATATATGTTATTAAGTCAAACACATATATACATTTTTAAAAGACATTGTATTGGACCGACTTGCTATGAGAACACTACATGGATTAATAGTCATAAGTGATTCTCATGAAATAGTATTAACTTAATCCTCTAACCTGAAAATTACTATAGATTCTTATATGATGAACTTTATATTTTGATATAGTCAAACATTATCTTTTACCAAATGATCATACAGACTAATATTGGACATGAAGTAAATCATATAGAGAAATATGAGTGATTAAGAAGGAATTTGTCCCTCATATATTTATAACAAATATATCTCTGAGCCCTTTGATAAGTTAGACTGCAGAGATTGCATGGCAATGCAATAATGAATTGATAATGGTTATCAATGTCATTTTACATTTATCTACTTAGAGATGGAGAAAGAATTGAATTATATAAGGATGACATGATCCATGCCTTATGTTCAATTGAGATATAATGTGACAAAAGGATTATAATACTATTTGTGAAATAGGTTAAATCGGATTATTGACCTTCACATAAGTTAAGTAGCATAATGTCTTGTTAGAGGCCACTTATAACTTATGGATCATAAATAAGTTTTGGGCCACTGCTAACATTATGTAAACCTATAAAGTCAATAATCCTTTAGAAAACACAAAATGTTTAGAGAGAAAATCCTAATGCTAGCATACCCATGTTTTGGAAGTAGCCTGTTTGTGTGGATACCTAGAGAGGTCGATCATCTTTTGGTGAAGCCTTGATCCGACTTCATGCGTGAGGTAAGGTGTTACTAGTGTAAATCCCTTCTTAGCCTTCTAACAGATATGGGATCTCACATTTGAATTAGTGAGATTTGCATCCCTTCCTTTCAATTTAAATCAATAGCATGGATCTTTGGTGGGATATTTTCTACAAAAATATTTATTTTCACTACATTTGTTATATGAAAACCCAAAACTATTCTCACCTTAGAGTGTTTCCATCAAGCATCTTTAGTTCCCTCTTGAAAAGTTCATCCTTCCTTGATTATGGGGTTTAGTGAAGATATCCATAAGTTAGTTGTTAATTTCAATGAATTATAATACCACATTACCATTTTGCACATGATCTTTAAGGAAATGATGTCGTATGTCAATATGTTTGCTCTTTAAATGTTTAGATGGGATTCTCTGAAAGATTTATAGTACTAGTGTTGTCACACTTGATGGGAATGTGATCAACGTCTTTAATATAATCCTTGAGTTATTGTTTTATCCAAAGAACATAGGTGTAATAACAACCCGCCATCACATATTCCATTTTGGCTATAGATAAGGCAATTGAAACTTACTTCTTGCTAAACAAAATGGCAAAGCACTCATCAATGAATTAGCAAGTTTCAGAAGTACTCTTTGCATAATCCATATCCAAATACTTAAGAAAGATGAAAGATGAGTTCCTGGGATACCATAAGCCTAGATGTATGGTGTAATATAAATATTTCAAAATCCTTTTTACTGCATACAAATGTGATTGCTTAGGACATGATTCGAATTGAGGACATAAGCAAACACTATACATGATATTCAGTCTAGAGGCAGTTTGATAGAGAAAAAAAGCCAATCATAGCTATATAATTCTTCTCATCTATCGACTTACCTTTGTCATCCTCATCAAGCTTTATTGATGCACTCATTGGCATTTTTGCTACCTTGCATCCATCCATTCAAAATCTTTTGAGTAACTCCTTTATGTATTTGGATTGGGTGATGAAGATGCCCTTTTTTATTTGTTTGATTTGTAGACCAAAGAAGAACCTTCTCATCTTAAATTTCCTAGTTATACACTTTACAAAATCCTCACAAAAAGATTTGTTAATAGCACTAAATATAATGTCATCAACATAAATTTGAATAATCAAATTGTCTTTGTTATGCCTTTTGATAAAAAAAAAAAAAAAAAAGTAGTGTTAAACTTGCCATTTTTAAAATCATTTTTCAAAAGAAAAGAACTAGGCCTTTCATACCAAGCTCTAGGAGCTTGTTGCAAACCATATAAGGCCTTAGTCAATTTAAAAATATGGTTTGGTAAATTATGAGATTTAAAACTAGGAGGTTGTTCTACATAAACTTTCTCCTCAATGAAACCATTTAAAAAAAACACTTTTAACATCCATTTGGAAAAGTTTAAAATTCATATGACATGCATATGTTAGAAGAATTTTAATGGCCTCTAACCTTGCAATGAGGCCAAAGGTTTCATCATAGTTTATGTCTTCCTCTTAGTTGTACCCTTTGGTAGCAAATCTTGCCTTGTTCCTTATGATGGAACCTTACTCATCTAACTTTTTCCTAAATATCCATTTATAACCTACAATCAAGTGATCCTTTGGCCTATGAACAAGTGTCCAAACCTTATTTCTCTTACATTGGTTGAGTTCTTCCTGCTTAGCAATCACCTAATATTCATCATTAATAGCCTCATCAATTGATTTTGGCTCCAACTGAGAAACAAATGCAAGATTATTATCTAAAACATTAAGTTGAGCTCCAATACTTACTCCCTTAAAGGTCTCACTAATGATTAACTCCTTTGAATTATTTTTGGAGTACCTCCAATCCTTAGGTAGTCCTTGAGCTTAGTTATATTCTTATGAAGTTGTAACTTGTTCTACCACTTAAGGTGGTTCTTGTTCTTCAACATTAATCTTAACTTCCTTTAGTGTAGAGTTGAGCAATAAACTTCTCAAAGTCACCTACAATATCATCAATAATAGTAAATTTCCTAAGATCAAGCTTACTAGACTCATAAAAAAACTTCATTGATTCTTCAACCACCATGGACTTCTTATCAAAGACTTTATAAGCCTTGCTAGCGGTGGAAAACCCTAAAAATATACCCTTATCAATTTTCAAGGCAAATTTGCTAAGGTTTTCCTTGGTATTTAAAATGTAGCATTTGCATCCAAACATTTTGAGGTATGAAATTTTAGGCTTTCTTCCATTCCATAGCTCATAAAATGTTTTGTTTAGAATTGGTCTTTTTTAAACTCTATTTGCAATATAATAAAAGGTATTGATAGCTTCAGATCAAAAGTAATTTGGAAGAGAATACTCATTGAGCATAGTTATAACTATCTCAACCATTATTTTATTCTTTCTCTTTACAACACCATTTTGTTGTCATATTCTAAGAGTTAAAAGTTATGTGAAATCCCAGTCTCTAAATAAAGGTTTTCAAAAAGTTTATTTTGAAATTCTTTTCCATTCTAATAAAAGAAATAAAGTAACATTTTACATTTTGAACTCATTTTCCAAAACTTTTAAAAGCATTACTTCTTAGGTGCTAAGAAACTAACCCAATTGAAGGTAGAGTAGTCATTAACTAGGATAAATGCATAATGCTTTCCACTAAGGCTAACATTCCTAATGGGTCTAATTAAGTCCAAGTGAATGAATTAAAAAGGCCTAATGGTACTTACAACATTCTTTAGCTTGTAGGATGCTTAGTGTTGTTTTCCCATTTGACAGGGTCCACATGTCTTATCTTTAGCAAACTTAAGCTTTGGGATACCTTCAACTAGCTCTCTTTTTAATAAATTTGAGAAAAGCTCTATGCTTGCATGTCTAAGTCTTTTATGTCGAAGTCATGCTTTACTGCTAATTGACATAAGACACTTGAAAAATTGGTTAGCCAAATTGTCTTAGTTAATTATGTATGTACTGCCTTGCCTTTCACCTTTGAAAATTACATTCTCATTTATCGAGGTTGTGATAAGGCATTCTTTAGAATCAAAAGCAACTTTCTCACCCTTATCATATAATTAACTTACACTTAACAAATTATACTTTAAACCATCAACTAAATGGACATTATCAATAAGGGGGTAACCTTTCTTACCAATCACATTAATGTCAATTACCTTACCCTTGACATTGTTTCCAAATGTCACATTGCCACATCTTTTATTTTAATGGATATGAATAACTTTTTATTTGTGGTCATATGCTTTAAACATCCACCAACCACATGTCAATCATTATCTTCCTCATTGATGGTTTCTAAGCATACCTACAAAATAAAGCATGTCCACCTTTATTTAGGTACCTAAACATGTTTAGTCTTAGGGGTTGGGCTTGGAATGGTCCTCACTCAAGTTTGAGGTAAGCCTTTCTAATGTAACAAAATACATCAATGTGCAAATGTCTCATGCAATAATGGAATTAAAGCTTAGACATTTTAGTCTTTCTCTTTTAAGTAACCTTAGCATGAGTAAGGGGCCTTCCATGCCATGGCCATGTGTATGCATGCAATAACCTTTGCAGTGAGGAGTAGAAGTGTATGCCTTTTTACATGCCTCTTTTTATACATGAATGCATGATTAGCTTTTTTTTGAGGCTTGGCCTTATAGCTTTAGGGTGCCTTACCCTTACCCTTAGGCATGGGAGGTATAGTGCTAGGAGTACTTATCTTCCTAACCACCTCCATGCTAGAAGTTTGAGGTGTGGAAGCTCTAATAAAAGTAGGAGGAGTAGTTGTAGATGTTGAAGCTACATTAAAGCCAAGACCATGTCTCATAAGGGGTGGTCTTTCAGATATAATGAGTGTATCCAAAGCTTCTTTTCCTTTATGAAATTTTGAGATGAAATTTCTTAACTCAATGAACTTATTTTTTAAAGAATCATTTTTTTTTTCTTAAGGAATCAAGTGAGGTTGGAGTTTGAGAAATTTGTTCTAAAGATTTCTTGAGTTCCTCATTAGAGGTTCTCAAACTATAAACAAAATCATTTAAACTTTTGAATCATCTTTAAGTTTAGAACATTTTTCTTATAAACCTTTATCTTGGATTTATATTTATCACATCTTAAGGACATGACTTCAAATAGCTCATCATCCTCATCCTCTCAAGAATCAATATCATCAAAGGATTAAAATGAAGTACTTACCTTATTATGGAGTCCTTTTGAGCCATGAAGCAAAAATTTGTACCTCATCATCTTCTTCCTCTTCACTTGAGTCATTATCCTAACTAGCCTAGCCCTTTTTCTTCTCTTTATCTTACTTCTTCTTCTTTTTAAGCTTGGGATAATCAAATTTTATATAACCTTGCTTCCCACACACAAAGCAAGTCATAACATTCTTCTTCTCTTTGAAATTGGATGATGTCTTCTTGAGGTTTATTCTTGTGTCCTTCTTCTAGTGAGCTCTTTGGACCTCCTTGAAAACATGGCAAGCTCCTTTTATTCTTTCTCACTTTCATGACTCTTACTAGAGTTTAGCTCCACTTCATTGTCTTTACTAGAGGACTTAAGAGTAAGAGTCTTTTTCTCTCTTTCGTCTTTTTATCCTCATTTTCTTATCCATTTTAATAGCCATCTCATGTGTAAGTGGCTTTCTAATGAGGACATTGATTAAAACTTTGCTAATGTCTTTATTAGACTCTTTAATACTACATACCCTAGCACTAAACTTTTTCAAATGACGCATTTTAAAAATTTTAGTGCTTACCTCATGATTAGTGAAGTTCTTATATACTTTTTCATGTTGTTGACAATGCCAAGTAGTCTATTCATCATATCAGTGATGCTCTCATTCTCCTTCATCATGAAGAGTTCATACTTCATCCATACTTGCCCATTTTACTTGACTTTACTTACATTGTGCCTTCTTAGTAGTTCTCCAAGGCCATCCATATGCCATGAGCTATGTGGCAATGTTAAACTTTGTCACATTCCTCTCTTAAGAAGGAGCTTAAGATGATTGTCGTTGCCCTTTTTTTCTTCCCATTTACCTTTCCATGGGCCTTAACCTATTCTTCTATAGGGATCAACTCTTGACTTCCATCACTACTCTAGTGGGTGGCTTCCAATCCTTTGTTACCATTTCCTAAAGATCCACCACATCACTGTCAAGATAAATCTCCATTCTATACTTCCAATGTGCATAATTGGATTCATCAAAGAATGGATTAGGGTCAGTGTGGATTCCTTTTTATGCCATAATCTTTACTCAAGCAATTAAAAAAATTTAAGACTTGAGCTTTGATACCACTTGTTAGCCCTTCCGCACCAAGAAGAGAGGTTGAATTGTTGAAAATTTTAAGATTTCAGAGGGAGTCCAAACCAATTAAAGTTTAAGGAAAAGGAGAAAAAGAATTAACATAAGAAATCTATAGTGGTTTTGGTGCTAACAAACCCTAAATCCTCTTCCTAATTCCTTGGGTATTTCACTAACTCTTAAAGGTGTTTTATAAGCTCACACTAAACTTATAAATGCTATCTTATGGCTTACACTCAAACCCTTTATAATGGTGTTTAAAACTCATACACAATCTTACATAAGAGTTTTTCTCACTTAAACTCATTTTAAAAACCAAACCCAAATTGTTTAAGCCTAACACCTAATCTTCAACAACCTAAGTATAAAGAATAAATGAGTTTAAGCTTAGAGAATTAAAAGTGTAAGAGTTTAGACACGATAAATGGCTATCCTATTGTATTCAAAGCCATTTAGTGGGGTATTTATAAGTTCCAACTACTAAAGAGCCTTTACAATCAAAACTATGTGTAAATTTCCAAACTGTGATGGCAAATCCTACATTAAATGTTTGTTACAGTTAAGTCATAGTTAAAACAGAGGTGTCACAGTTATGACTGACATTTGCTATGAATTTTGCCTTTTCTCGATCATGATTCTTAAATGTGTCAAATGACTAGTGATAATTGCCATTCAATCATTAGTCATTTAAGAAATTAGTTCTTAGATCCCTCTAACATACTACAAATGTCATGGTATTAATTCTTTTGTCACAATTGCTACTTGAAATAGCATTGGAATAGGTGAGCACTATATCCACTATGAATCAAATTGGAGGATCACATTTCTTCTTGAGGGTAAGTCATGACCACTGCCAATACTTATGGTTGCAAACTTTAAATCTTCCAACTTTTCTTTGGACATATGGCATTCATCAGCTGGTTTCTTGGGTGATCGTTGAATAACTTTTAAAAGCCATTAAATGTCACGATTATGAAACCCACCACAACTCCCACTACTAAACAAACTAGGAAGTTTGATAATTTGATTTTAGTCCATAATGATTGTGACTACCTTGTAGTGGTTGTAATTTTAAGGTTTAATTTGAGACTTGTAGATTTTCACTTCCATTCAACTTCTAATAAGTTTTTAACTTAATTTTTGCAAATCAATACTTAAGATAGGCATTAAAACCTCTTAATATACATTGTTAAGATCAAAAGAGAGCATTGAATTAGTTTTGTCCAATCAAGTCTAGCAAATGTGATTGGCTCAGCCAATTCCTATGAGAGTAGCATCACATGTCTTTTTTAGTATGAGTCAATTTATGTCTTGAAAAAGGCAAGAAATAATATGACCAAGCTTATAGAGAATATGGCTAAATATGATTAAGCTTAGTAGTAAAGAACTAAAAACACTGATATATTCATGTTCTTTTAAGAGGGAATTTAAAATTCAAAATTTGAAACATATTTTCACATGCCAAGACACATGTCTCATGATTAACGTGCCTCGGGCAATTATTGTTGATTAAAGTAATCAAGGCCATATGATTGAATAGTATGTTCAACTATCCTTCTTGTTCATCTTCTATGACAGCTTTATAAATGATGGGAGCAAAAACTAAGACTCATATTTGCCATTTTGTGACTTCTGCCATTGTTTACATACTGTAAGCATTTTCTGCCATTCCCAGTGTCGTTATAGGAGAAAAATGTGAGATTTTAGTGTCATTATATTTTTCTTTTTCTTTTTCCCATTTTCAAAATCTGTGGGATGTTTGATAAAATAAAGCTTATGGATTTCTTCCTCATCTCATCATCTTTTGTACCTATTGAGAATATACTTAACCCATTATTAGATGACTCTAAGTGGCTGAAAGATGAAGTGGAGAACATTATAGACATTGTCAAGATTGTTGGACTAGGATGGTTAATCCTAAGTCTTGAACCTCTTTTGATCTTGACAAATGAGATTGATCAATCTTAATGTTTCTATTGAGTGTTGTTTTGCAGAATTAAGTTAAGATTTCAATTAGAAGTTGGAAGGATTACATAATCTTTAAGAAGGCAAAGTTCATCCAAATTTATGGTCAGTGGTCTATAATTCACGATCGCGACTTCATTTAAAGACAAGGTGAAACTTAGCCAGACAGATTCGTGGGCATCATCGCTGTCGCAACTCATCCAAAGATGGGAGTGTCAAAGTCAGAGATGAATTCGTCGTCTGTGTCACGCCTCAATTGCGACCGCGACTTTCAAAGTGATTGAAAAGGAAACCAAGTCCACAATCATAGCATGCCAAGTGTCTCAGACATCCATTGAAGAACAAAATTCACGAGGGAGACATTTTGGGTAGCAATCGTGATTCAAAAAGAAGAAGATTGTCTTTCATACAGAAGAATTCACATCTTAGTCGCGTCCTGTACAAGGAAGAATCGCGACCACGACTTTTGTGAGCAGGTAGAATGCAATGGCTATATTTTCCTGATCCACCAATAAGGAGCTACCACGTGGACTAGCCATTAGACACAAATGGAGTTTTTCTCCGTAATTTTTGGCTCTCATATGGAAATTTGGATTTCGCAACCGCAAAGTCTTGTCATAAGAAATAAAGCAAAATTGTCACAAGAAATAAAGTTAGATAGGTTGTTAAGAGATACAACCAAGAAGAAGGCATAGATTATGATGAGACTTTTACCCCCGTTACAAGATTAGAGGCTATTAGGATACTTTTAGCTTTTGCATACCTCATGAATTTTAAGCTTTTTTCAAATTGAAGTGAAAAGTGCATTTTTGAATGGAATTATTGAGGAGTAAGTCTATGTTGAATGACCTCCTAGTTTTGAGTCACATTATTTTTCAAATCATGTTTTTAAATTGAACAAAGCCTTATATGGATTGAAACAAGCTCCAAGAGCTTAGTATGAAAGGCTTAGTTCATTTCTCTTGAAAAATGATTTCAAAAAAGGAAAGATGAACACCACACTATTTGTTAAAAAGCACAAGCATGATACACTAATTGTACAAATCTATGTTGATGATATCATTTTTTGGTGCTACTAATGAGTCTCTTTATGAGGATTTTGCTAAGTGTATGACTAGGGAATTCGAAATGAGCATGATGGGAGAGCTCAAGTTCATTCTCGATCAATATATCAAGCAAACCAAAGAAGGGATCTTCATTAACCAAGCCAAATACACAAGGGAGATGCTCAAGAAGTTTGTCATGGATGGTTGCAAAGTAGCCAAAACTTCCATGAGTGGTACCATCAAGCTAGACAAAGATGAATCGGGTAAGACAGTAGACGAAAAGAGATATCGAGATATGATCGGATCTATACTTTATCTTACTACTTCTAGGTCGAATATCAGGTTTAGTGTATGTATGTGTGATAGGTTCCAATCCTCTCCTAGAGAGTCTCATTTAAATACTATTAAGAGAATTTTTAAGTATTTGCATGGCACAATTCACTTAGGGTTATGGTATCCTAGGGATTCATCCTTTAGTCTCATAGGATATTTAGATGCGGATTATACTGATAGTTTATTAGATAGCAAAAGCACTTTCAGGTCTTGCCAATTTATAGGAGAATGTTTGGTATCTTGGTTTAGCAAAAAGCAAGTGTTGGTTGCCTTATCTACAGTAGAAATTGAGTATGTTGTTACGGGTTATTGTTGCACTTAAGTTCTTTGGATGAAACAACAATTGAAGGATTTTGGTAAAATGATTAATCACATTCCTATTAAATGTGATAACACTAGTGCTATTAATCTTTATAAGAATCTCATCCAACACTTTAGGAGCAAACACATAGATATTAGACATCATTTCCTTAGAGATCATGTGCAAAAGGGTGATGTTGCGTTAGAATTTATTGACACAAATCATCAACTTGCAGATATTTTCACTGAACCTCTCAATGAAGAAAGATTGAACTTCATTAAGAGAGAATTGGGAATGTTTTATGGAAGCTCCCTAAAGTGAAAATTTTGATTTTATGTATGATTGTTATGTGTGTTATTTGTTGATTGTATGTCTTGTGTTTTCTATGTGGCATATTTCAAGTGGATCACAATTTTAACTCTTTCAAAACTTATTTTTTCATTTTTATCCTTGATGACTCATAATTTGTAGTCGTTATCTTATCTTCACGGTCGCAAATTACAAGTCCTAGTTTAGGTTCATATTTTGTCTTCCCCGAATTCTTATCCCAATTAAAGTCGGGTGGTGACTCCATATTTCCTAGGGATGGTACCAAAGTATCATCCTGCTTTTGGTCCTCCGATGACCACCATTTTAGACTAAGGACTTTGAAATTACATAAGGCCTACAAGGATCCCCCACTGGTCCAATCATATGTCTTACTATGGGGTCACTTCTAATGCAAAGACTTCCATCCTCTTGATCCCTCTGTTAGTCGATAAAAGGTAGGAGTCGTAAGTAAGATTCCACTTGTTGGAGCACAACTACTAGTGAAACCTAAGATGCTTACATATATATATTTCTAATTATTTTAAATTTTAAAATTATAATACTTCTTTATATATTATGAATAAAATTATTCACTCTATTAAAAAATTATAACACTAATTTTTAATTTATAAACTCTAATGATAATACTTTAGCAACACCATTATTTTTATTGATATGAAATCATAATATCTATCCAAATTTATTTAATGTATAATAATATTTTTGAGCACTCTAATAAATATATTTAATTTTATATTATACTAGTTTTTATTTTTAAATATTACGCATAATTTATATAATTTTCATTACATTTTTAAAATTATGATACTATTTTATTTTAATATCTATTAAAATTTTTCAGCATCCTAGTAAATATAATATATTTTATATTGCAGTATATTCTTTTCATATTGTTTTAGTGCAGCAATTTATAATTTTTTATTTACTTTTAAATATCATACACAATATATAATATATATAATCTTGTTCTAATTTTCACTAAATTTTACAATTATAATACTTTTTTATATTTTATTGTAAACAAAACTATTCACTCTATTAAAAAATTATAGCACTAACCTTTTATTGATAAATTCTAGTAACCATACTTTAACAACACTATTATTTTTTATGATATTCACTAATAATATCTATCTAATTTAATTTTGATTTCTATTAAAGTTTTATCATTTTGTCACTTAATATATTTAATTTTCCATTATAATTTTTCTTTTAGTATTGTTTTATCTTAACGTTTTGATAATTTTTCATAATTTACTTCTTAATTATTATGCATAATATTTCTTCTTTTTCATTATTAATTTCATTTTATTCTCAATTCATTGTATTATTTTAATTCGTAATGAATAAAAAATAACACTAATTTGTCATTTATATATCTTGATATTAATAATTTATTTTTTAGTAAATAAAATTGTTTACTTTGCCAATATTAATATTTGTTGACATAATTATATCACTAATTTAATTTTTAATATGAAAATAAATATTTATACTTCTAAATAATTCTTTAATTAATTTTCATTCAGTGAGTGAAAATTACTAGACATGACTATTGTGCAAGCTCATAATCATATAATTTATTATCCAATTCATAGCAAACATCATTTCTAACAAAAAAATTTCAAAATCCAATTCATAACACAAATTTCATTTCTAATAAAATTTGTCCTAATGCTTTTTTTAATTAAATTTCATAAAATTTAAATAAAATTATTAACCTTTTTTTCACTTAATCCATAGAAATAATTTATTAGATTTTTACCTTCTCTTTTTTCTTACAAAAAAATATAAATCTCTTTTTTCCTACAAAATAATTTATCATAAATTCAAATAAATCATATATATAATATTATTTTTTATATTAAATTTAAATAAATTATATTCACTGATACATGCATCTTATATTTTTGTATTCTTTGTAATCACCAAGTTGGAGCTTTATAGTGTAACAGAAAATAAAAAGTTATTACATAATTTAAATATTTACCTTATAATTTGTTTCAATTCTTTTAGAATAATATAAAACAACAGAGTATAAACAGATTTTAAGAGTACTAACACCAGAAGAAGAAGAACTTAAGGAAGAAAAATAAGCAACGAAAGAGAAGAAGAAGAAGAAGGAAAAGAAAAGAAGAAAGCAATATGTTGATTTATAAGAGTAAAATAAATGTGGTTTGAAAGAAGATCATGATCTTCAATTTATTTCCACCCATCAGCGTTTTGAAATGATAAAAGGCCGGTGTGGACTGTGTGGCAACACTTTTTCTTTTTTTTTTTCTATTGATCTTCTAGTAAGATAATTGTTTTTTTATTGACTGCCCCTTTTTGTGAGTAATGGAGCAAGAAAGAGACCCTTTTTGGGAGTAGCGGATCCGGAAAGAGATAAATCTCTCAGCTTGATCCGCCACTTATACCAAGGGATCAACAAAAAAAAATTCCAAATTCATAAATTTTTTTTACTCTAATCCATTTCATTAAATATTTTTTTTTTCAAATACCCAATTTCATAAAAAGCCCAAAAAGGAGACGGAGGGAAGGATTCCCATGTACCTACTAAGGATTCAAAGCACTCAAACAACCAAATATGAAGCAAATTTTGATGATGGAAAAGCCATAGCGTTAATCTTTACAAAAGCACCCATTAACAATCATGTAAAATGGTCTACAACCTTGCACAAATTTTTCACGAGACTAAAATTCAAAGGCTTCTAATTTTGAATCCCATGAACAATGTCTCTTGGGGTTCCCATCATGTACAGCTTAGACCCCAACTAATGCATTGTAAGGGCTTCCAGTTTACCCACTTTCTCTTCGAATATCTCATTTATCAATGGTAAATCATTGCAGCATTTCCTTTTACCCTACCATCTTTTCCAATTATGATTCTATAAAGAAATTGTTGCAGTCCTTTGCATGAAAGGAATAAAAACTTTTCATTATCAAAATACATCTCATCACTATCATCTGACTTCGAAAATTTCAATTTCTTCTCATTGTCGTCTGACCCTGAAGATTTCATTTTCTCCTTAAGCGGCAAAGAACATGAAGAAGGTGAATTCGCCATTCTGCTTCCTTGCCTTTCCCTCCTTTTATACTAGTACAGTTTTTATTTAATGTTTTAAATATTATTTTTTAATTTAATTTAGTAATATTTTATTATGTGACCATAAAATTTAAAATATATAAAATATTAATTTGATTGAAATTATTAAATAGATTAATAGAAAATGTTATGAGTTCATGGATTTAATACATTAAAATAATGTATTTTTCATTATTTTATAAAAATATATTTAAATAATTAACTGCTTTGATTTTCTGCCATATAGCTTTCAATAAAAAATTATAAAAATAATTATATTTTATTTTTTAATTCTTTTGATAATTTATATTAGAAAAGTAAAGAATATTATATAACAATAATGATAACATTCTAATATACTAGTAAATAATTTTAATTCATTAATAAAATTGTTAGGAAAATTTTAATTAATTGCTACAATTTTCTGATAAAATTTTGAATTTATTTTAATATGTTTTATAGTTCAACAATAATTATAATTATTATATTTGGACATAATTATTGTTTAATTGAGTTTTGAATAACGATAATTAGAATTGTTCAAACAGTTATAACTGAATTGAATCGAATAACCAAATTTTGTAAAAATATAAACTTTAAAATTAGAATGGAGTATTAATTTCAGTGCATTGCATGATTTTATTTAATATTCTAAATACTATCATTTTAATTTGATTCAGAATATTTATTTTAATATATGGTAGTAAAAAAGCATATAAAATAATATTTTGATAAAATCATTGAATAAATTGTTGGTTCCATAGGTAGCCCTAAAGGGATGAAAAAAGCTATCGCAAATATTTCGAAATTTAAATTTTAATGCTCAATTACACAAAAATAATGGAGAAATAAACAATGAGAATGACACCACAATTTATAAAAGTTTGAAAATAATCATTACACATCCTCTCCTTTAGTATCCCTATTAGAGCTTTTGCACTATCTTTTAAAGTTAAGATACAATCTATAATTTTGATGACTAATGATGAATTTTTACACTTTTTTTTTTTACCAGCTCAAGAGAGAAACTCAACTGGTGCTTTTACAAACTCAACACCAATATACGCAAGATAGTTTTTGAACACTACTTCAAGTCGTTTTCAACTTGTTCAAGGTATGAGTTAAACTTTTTAGAAAAACGATTTGTTAATCTAAAATACAAACTAACTAATAATGATTCTCATAGAAGACATGCAAATAGTTTCTAAAGAAGATCACTAATACTTAATTCAAACTGAACTAAATTGAATTAGTATTAAGTTCATTACACCAAATTGATTAACTAATATTTAGTAGTTGAAATAAATTAATTCAATTTGATTTGATTCTAATACTTAATTCAATTTGGTTCAATTTGATTTTTTTAATTTTTTTATTCAATCAGTTCAGTTGATTTGAATCAATTATACACTCTTAATTTCACCCCATAGCCCGACCTTACAAAGTATATTTAATATGAATATTCATTAAAAAAAGTTATTTATTATAAAAAATAAATATATATTATATTTAATTGGATTTGATTTCATAAAATTCAAACTCGATTCGAATCAGATTTTATATTTAGAACTCAATCTAACTCAATTATATAAACACAATGGATTCATATTGCATTGAATTGAGTATCTGACAACACAATAAATGACATCCTTCTTAACATATGCTTTCAGAGTTTTGATGCTGGGCAAAGATAAGATTTGAAGATTTAATTTTTTTTTTTTTTTATCATTCATAATACAACGTGTGATTTCAAGTATAATATTAAAACGAAAGTCTATATGGTCAAATACATTTTGAAAAAGATATTTTGAGACTTGATGACTTTATATTATAATTATAGTATTTTTATGGACTCAATTTATAATAAAATTGCTAGATTGTATTTAATGAATATTTCGTAATTTGTTTCACATTTAAAAATTTTAATTGTTGTAATAAAGACTATGTGATTAAATAAATTTATATAATTTTTAATGCCTTTTATTGGTTTGTTCTTTTAATCTTAAATAATAAAATTCATTTCATTTTTTATACTTTTTTAATTTGTGAATTTATTTGTGAGAAGGGAAGATTTTATCACCATAAAATACTTATTTTGTTACAATGTATATTCTGTCACACATAGATGTATACATTGTAATAAAATTAATTATTGAGAATGACTATTTTGTCAATACAACTATATGAGTTTTTGATTTTAGGTTAATTGTAATGTTTTAAAATTGGATATGAGATTGAACTGTCCGATTGGTCAATTTTTCTTTTTAGTTGGTTTTATTGATTTAATCGGTTTGATTTGATAGGCTAGTCTTTTAATTTTTGAAAAATATATATATATATATAATATAAATTATTTTAAAATAAAAAATATAATACAATAAAGAAATAAAAATATTTTTAATATTTAAACTTTGAGTAAAATAATGTAATATTAGAAATTTTAAAATTTTTCACAAACATTTTTGATAGTTTTAAATTGAATCAATTTGATCTAATTTCTCATCATAGCTAATTTCTAGTTTTAACCTTTTCTAATTAACCAATTTTAGTATAGAATTGAACAGAACTGGATCATTGACCAATTTTTAATATTATTGGTTCAATCGAATAATCCATTTCAATTCTAAAATTATTAGTTAATTGTGACAAACTTTATAATTTTCACAATGAATTGTGATATCAATTTTGTTGATAAAATTATATCAACTTGTTACAAAATTGAATTTGTTTTAATAAATGCAATGATAAACTAATTTTATCACAAGGAATTAATTAACACAAAGTAATTCAAACAACAAATAATTTCAATATCCTTATTTGTTTAAACGCAAAAACGAAATAAACAGTGCTTGTATTATTGATTAAGGAATTATCATAGATAGAAAAATTTCTATTGTTCACAGCCTAAGATTAATCTCGAATTGTAGATTGTTAGAAAAATTTCTATTGTTCACAACCTAAGATTAATCTCGAATTGTAGATTGTTGGTTTTTCTCCTAGAGAAGAAGAAACCCTAAGTTTTTTCTTTTCACGTATGTTAACTTTCCCATCGTGGGAAGTTTTCTTCTTTTTCAATAACTGCCTAAGAAGTTTTTTATTTTTTTATCTTAATGGATTTGGGCTCCGAATATGGGCATACCCGAGTGCGTAATTGACCATCTTTCAATCACACATAGTGGAATGCAGAACCAACTTGAGAAAACACATTTTCTATACTCTGCAATAATTCATTCTTAGAAAATAGACCGTGTGACTAGCATACTTCGAGAGCTTATAACTATTTATCTATTAAGAGTATACAGTCTCTCGAAGAAATGGATTTTAGAGTAGATTATAGTATGTTGTACCATAGACCATTGTTATCACATTTATCAACTATCATGATCTCATCTATGATTATATTTTACATTCATAATTATATTTTGCCACATAGACAAATTATAATTAGTCAACTGATGAATATAAATTGATATGATACTCCAATGATCTTTCTCTTCTCACGATTCTCTTAATTTCAACTTAACTAGCTTTTTCTAGTAATGTCTTATTGGATCATATCATTATATGATCTTTTGGCAACAATCTAAGATAACAAACATTAAATTAAGTATTGGTTAACTAATAGGAGTTGTGAGGGTACTATATAATGATCCTTCTTCTGTCAGGGTCTCACACAATAATAAGTTAAGATTTATAACTTTTATTATCCTTAATGGTCATATTTATTACACACGTGGAATGAATCACATGCTATAACACTTTTCTCCTTTTTTGATGGAATGTATGTTTATCTCAAAATAAATGATGTACAAATGAGAGTTTAGACACACTCAACATCTAACTTGAGTTCATAAATCTACTCATTTATACTTACTGGAATATCTGGCAATAAAAGGCAAACATAGTAAAAACATAAATTCACTTAAATTGTTATAATGACCTTGTATTATTACTAACACTACATTTTGAATTTTAAGCTTGAGCTCAATTATCAATTAGATAATAAGCTTAAAATTTGTCTCATCTTTATACATTACAAAAATGATAAAAAGGCGACTATTTGTGTGAGAAGGTCAATCTCTTATTTGTCCGACATACTTTTCATAAAATAATTAAGAATGTACCTAAGAATATTCATTTGTATGTATACTAATAATCTCTAGTATCATTCAGACATTAATCAAACAATTGTTAATCTCCATTGTCACTCAAACAATTGTTAATCTCCATTATCATTCAAACATTAATCAAACAATTGTAAACATTAAAAAATAGTTAATGATACAAATATATTAATATCTATGCATTCCTTAAGATTTACTATGCTCAACAAATACATCTCTAGGAATAAGCCTCGTAAGTTTGATCTGCAATCATGTTTCATGTAGAAATGTATTCCATGTTTACTTCTTTGTGTGCCACAATGTCTTTAACAAAGTTGTACTTGGTATATATATGCTTTGTGTTACAATGAAACTTTGGGTCCTTAGTATATGCAATAGTCGCTTGACTATCACAGTTAATTAACATCGGATCAGTGGAATTAATAGAGACCCCTAAATCATCCAAAAACCTTTTAAGCCACATAGTTTCTTGTACTACTGAAAAGAAGGCCACGAATACGGCTTATATCGTGGACAAGGCTATACATGACTGTTTCTTACTACTCCAAGATATGGTACCATTACTAAGTAAGAAAATGAAACCCGAGATAGACTTTCTGCATCTGAGTCTCATCCCCAGTCAGCATCTATATAACCTCTCAAATGCATACGACAACCTTGATAGCATAACGAGTAATCAATAATTCCCTTTAGATACCTCAAAATCCTCTTTACAACTTTCTAATGTGGTGGGCCTGGGTGGTTAGATTAGTATTTGCTCATCATGCCTATAGCATAGCAGATCATGGCATACATTAAACTACTAATCGCACAAGCATAAGGAACTATAATCATTTGCTCTTTTTCCTCTTCACTCTTAAGACATAATCTTTAGCTCAAACCTTTGCCTTAAACAATGGGATTGTCAATGGGTTTGCAATCTTGCATATTAAATTGTTTAAGAACTTTTCTGATATATGTCTCTTGTGAAAGAGACAATATTTTTTTTGGATGATCTCTCGAAATCTTAACTCTAAGAATATATGCAGCTTCACCTACATCTTTCATTTTGAAGTTAGATAACAACCACGCTTTGATGTCATTAAAATACTCTTTATCATTTCTAGCTATAAGTATGTCATCAATGTATAATGACAAAATCACAAAGACCTTTTGGTATATACATAATGATCCTTCTCAATCCTAGTAAAACCACGTGAAATGATTACGTAGTGAAAATGAATATATCATTACCTTGATGACTATTTAAGGCCATAAATAGACTTCAAAAGTCCATAGACCTTTTGTTCATGGCCTTCTTTAATGAAACCTATTGGTTTTTTCACATAAATTTCTTCATCCAACTCTCCATTAAGAAAGGCAGTCTTTACATCCATTTGATGTAATTTAAGGGCTAAACTACTAACTATATCTAGAATTAAGCAAATTGAGGTAAATCTCACAACAGGTGAAAAAGTTTTCTCATAGTCAATTCCTTTCCATTGTGTGTACCCTTTCGCAATTAGGCGAGCCTTGTACCTCTCAATGGTACCATCAGCTTTTCGTTTTATCTTAAGAATCCATTTATTCCCAATGGCTTTGAGTCCTTTTAAGAGATCAACCAGTTTTCAAACTTGATTTGATCTCACAGACTCCATTGCCTTAATCCATTTATCCTTAACAAGGCATGAGAGAACCTCTTTCACATTCTTTGGCTTATCCTATTCTTGTGGAAGAATCATAAAAGCTTCACCACCTTCGATCTCAAATCAACGGTAAGGAATGCTTACACTAATCAGTACGACTGGGATTCATTAATCCTCAAATTGCTCCTACTTGGACTAGGATCATTTTCAATTCTCAAATTGCTCCCACTTGGACTAGGATCACTTTCATATGAGATGATGAAATCGAGAAAAGTGAAACTAATTCATCATTTATCAAAATCCTCTTACTCAAATGACGTGATGCTAACAAGTGCGGATCCATGGTTTCAAAAAGTGATAAGTCTTGACTTATCTCACCCTGTTTAGGAAATTCAGTCTCTAAGAATGTGACATAGCACAATGCAAATTCAGTTACAATCCCATTATCTTGCTCACTTATGGATACGTAACCTTTTAAGGTTTCAGAGTACCTTATAAATAAACTTTCCTTTCCTCTTAGACCTAATTTACCATATTTATGGGAGGAATTGTGAACATAAATAGTACATCTGCAAGGTTTTAAAACACTTTGGTCGAATTTTCTGCCAGTCCATAACTCTTATAGAGTGGTGGTAACTAATGCGGGAGGTATTTGGTTAAGTATAAACGTGACAGTTAACAATGCATCACCCCAAACGGTGATTGGCAAATGAGCTTAAGTCATCATAGACCTAACCATATCAAGAAAAGTTTTATTTTTCCCTTTGGGGACACCATTTTATTATGGAGTTCTGGGAATGCTCAACTGATGTTGTATTCCTTTTTCATCACACAACTCTCTAAACTGATCAGATAAGTATTCTCAGCCTTGATCGATTCTTACTGCTTTTAGTTTTGTGTTTAATTGATTTTTAACTTGATTCATATAATTCTTAAAGCAACTTAATGCTTCAGATTTATTAGATATCAAATAAACATAATCATATCGAGTGTAACCATCAATGAATGTGATGAAATAAAATACTTTTTGCCTATCTCTTACATTCATAAGACCACATACATCAAAATGAACTAATTGCAATGGAAATTCAACCCTAATTTCTTTTCCAAATGGTTTTCTTGTAGTTTTTTCAGCCAAACAATATTCACAAGTTGACAAATTTACTTTGTCAATATTAGCCAATTAGCCTTCTTTGGATAACCTATTCATTCTCTGTTGACTAATTTGGCTAAGCCTAGCATGTCAGACATTCACATCATTCTCATAATCATGCATTATTGCAAATATAGAAAAACTTACATTACAACTACTTAAGTCATAATCCAAATCCATTACAATAAAACCATCCAGAATGTAACTAGAACCATAGAAATTTATTTCCAAAGACATATCATGAAAGTTCCAATTAAAACCTAATCTAAGCAATACAGATAAAAAAAATTAAATTTCGATGAATTTATGGAGAAAATAGCACATCATGTAGGAATCAGGTTCGACCACCACCCATGACTAAATTGTATGTGCCAATCCCTTTCACCTCAACTTTGGCATTATTTCCTACAAATATCCACATCGCTCCATGTGAGACTCGTTAAAAGTCAACAAAGGCTTATTGATCCTTCACTATGTGGTTTGTGGCATCCAATTCTACAATCCACAAAAGATGTGATTCAATTAGAAAAATACTGTTATAAACACAAAGTTCACTAACAAATGCATAATGAGGTACCTTTTCTAGCTCGATACAATCTTGAGCGAAATGACCATGTTTGTCACAGTTATAACACCTAACCATTGATATATTCCTCTTATTAATACACTTTTTCTCATCATGTTGGTTTTGCTTAGGCTTCTTGCTTAGTTGAGCTTCTCCTTTCCCTTTATTTGATTGTGACCCACTTTGATACTAGCGCTTTCACCCTAAACTTTGATGCTTGCCAGAACTAGTCAGGTACACATCAATACTTAACTTAGTAACTTCAAGGTGATCAAGATGGCGTATAGCATCTTTTAGTGTTCTAATATTTTCATAATGGTTCAAATGCATCTTCATATGCTCCGAACTTTGGGGTAAGGAACGATTGACATTTTAGACCTGATGCTCATCTGTTAAGGTATGACCAACATCTTTCAACTCAGTTATCATGTTTGAAATTTGCCTTAAATGCTTTTTAGTATTATGTTTAGGACATTTCTTATATGTGTCAAACTTAATAGTCAGTGATCTGAGTTTGGATACGAACATACCTCTAAACTTCGCTATCAATGCAAACCACATGTCCTTAGAATTGTCATACCCTATGGAACTCATGCATGACATCCTCATCCGTGCTACTAAAAAATGTAATGTGAGATAGAGAGTTTTCCCTTTTCTTAGCTTTATAGGCTTCACAGTCCCTCATATGTTGGGTCGTTGTGCCTTCCTCTGGCTTATCCATGACAGTGTTCAAAGCCTCAATAGTCTCTTGCTCCTCCAGCACATATTGTATGTTCAAGCTCTAAATCTCATAATTATCACCATTCAGTTTCTCACCCTTATTGAGCTCGACGATAATATTTTTGATAGCAGAAGACATTTGTAAAATACAGAGTTTTACATAAGACATACATAAAAATTCTAATGTCCAATATTACATACAAATACTTTGTCATCAATTAATTATATCAATAACTATATCACATTAGGTTTAAAGTCAAAAGATCACATTATTTCTAATTATCATCCAAGATTCTAAATATAAAGTAATTATTGACGTAATTAATTAATACAAAGTTTCATTCTTAAAGTTACTAAAACTCTTAGAATGTCTTAATAAATTTGTGAATATTATATGGATTTATTTATATTTAATTGCATAAATTAAATATTTATAATTAATTAATTATAAGCATAAATAATTAATTGAACTAAAATAAATACATTAAACAAGATAATATTCATATAACAAAACAAATATATACAAAACACAAAGCCAAAAGAACTTAAAAGTCTTAGAATCCATAAATAGGTAATTACATTAGAAACAAATTCTAATCTAAGTAACTATACACTTGACAGAGATGGAGAGTAAATGAGCCTAAAATAAAGCTCAACAGGAAGACCAAGAAAACTTATGGGTATAAAAGTCGAACTGGAACTACAGTAAATCACAGTAGACCTCATAAAATTTCTTATAAAGCATTTGACCAGTCTTAAATAGTACCCATTAATTTTCAAGTTAGACCACAAAATGTCAAGAGGTCTTTATACTATGGAATCAAAGCTAAACTCAATGCTTTATGTCTCTCTCTTCATGAGTGAACAAACCATTTTCCCAAATAATATCTTGATTCTTGTCATTCACATTAACAATGTGATTCACCATACAAGTCACATCATCACTTGAGGAAATGGTTTTAAATTTTCCAAAATTTGTAATCATCTAACACACTTTGATCCTTTGTCTTCTGGTCCAAATTACTTTAGGAGTCCTTATAGTGACTGACATAATTTTCTATAATAATATATAAAATAAATATATAAAAATGAGTAATTAGGCACATAAATTACAGTGACTAAAACTAAATTAACAAAATTTCAGTATAAAATGACTTTTTGGACCATAAAACACTTAAGAAACAATTTTCAAATTTTTCTGGGACCTAAAAATAATTTTTATCAAATTTTTAACACATATATTCATAAAAATTAATTTTTACATATTAAAAGTTAATTTTAATATCCCAAAATTAAGATGATAAAAAATATAAATTTTAGAAAAAATGACTCAAAAACACCATACAAGCGCTCCCACTCGTCCAAAACTGATCCTTTTTCGGAGAAAAATGACATATCCTTCAAAATGGACGATGTGTAGTCCAGATAAAATGACATGTTGCCTCAGAAAGACAGGCACATGGCTCACATGTCGCATGCCACTTTGTCCATGCCCTAGTAGGCGGTGCGTGACAGACACGTGCCACCTTAGGATGTTTTTCTGATTTCCAAAAGTTGTTTAGCCCTATTTTTTTTGGGTCACTGAGTTGGATGATCCAGTTATTTTTACCTAAAGGTTTATCTATCTATGTCTTTGCACAAACATCACATTGAATCGAGACTGAAAGTGTCAAAGTGACATTGTTCATCATATTCCTCCTCCAGACAATCTCTATACCTTATGGTTTTGTTCAGTTTAGTCTATGAAATTTCAATTTGCAATTACTCATGCTATAAAAGTCCAATTCATGCGAGTAATACATCGTTGGAAAGCCTGTTATAAATACGATCAGAATATATCACAAATCAAACTAAAAGTAATCTCATCTTTTGTAGAAATTTAATAAAATATACAGTTATAAAAAATTCAAAGTCTAATATCTCACAAACTACAAATAGTCAGGCTTTATAATTTTACACTCTTACTTCTGTATATCAAAACATCATTGATGTGAAAAAATATGGTCTAATTTCAAGTATACCAATAGTAATTGCAAACAACATAAAGTAGATGAAAAACAAATAAAATATGCAAATTTCGCACTTCACATATTTAGGCTATGCAAATTTTACATAAATTTAATTAGAACACATGCACAAAATGGCTCTGATATTAATGAAAAAATTAATTAACACAAATTAATTCAAACAATAAATAATTCCAATATACTTACTTGTTGAACAACGAAAACGAAATAAAAGATGTTTGTATTACTGATTGAGGAATGATCACAAGTGGAAAATTCCTATTGTTCATAGCTTAAGATCAATCTCAAATTGTGGAGTGTTGATTTTTCTCCTGGAGACGAAAAAAGCCTTTAGTTTCTTCTTTTCACGTATATTAACTTCCCCACAGTGGAAAGTTTTCGTCTTTTTCAACAACTGCCCAACTAGGTTTTTTTTTTTTTTTTTTTATCTTGATGGGTTTAGGCTCCCAACATGAGCGAACCCAAACCTATAATCCAACAGCAGCAAATTTGATATATATTATGATAAATTATGTTAAAACTAAATTTTTTGTAATGATGCTTATTCAAATCTCACTTATTTACCATCAAAAAAATTTAGAATGCAATTCACCATATAAAGTATAGGCTATCTAACTAAATTAAATTATGTAGTCAGATTCGAAAGAAAAAAAATAAATAATAACCAATTAAATCTAATGTAAGTGATTTTTTATAATTTTTAAGAGTTCAAAGAGTGAAAAGTTTAAGATTGAAGTAATAATACTCTTAAATTATGTTTAAAATGATGTAATCAAATGTAATGTAATTAATATAGTTTTAGTTCAATATTTTTATTGAATTTCTATTTTATTATATTTTATTAATGTTAATTACATCTTGCGAAATATAGCTTTAAATTCTAAAATCAATGCTAGTCCCCTTGACTCAGGGATGGATCTAGAAAATTTTTTTGGTGGAAACAATATATATATATATATATATATATATATATATATATATATATATATATATATATATATATATATATATATTTTTTTTATTCTTAGCTATATATAGTTTTTTGTGTTAGTAATTTATTTAGTGTTTTTTATATGTTTATTTCTA
>CATIWR010038544.1:0-16224 GCA_949677035.1 Omphalea diandra | reverse complement strand
TATGATATGATTATGTTCTATTACATGTATATGTGATTGAATTGTTACATGTTACATGAAAATATAAGTCAAGTGAGAATGATTGAATTGTTACATGTTACATGGGAATAATATGATTATGTTCTATTACATGTATATATGATGGAATTGTTACATGGGAATACAGGCCAAGTGAGAATCAATTGCTCTCAACGATTACTTGGTATATGATTTGTGAATAAGCACTTGCATATGGAACTAAAAGGGGTGTTGTGATCGACTTGTCAAACACTTGCAAATGAATTACAGGAAGATGGACCAATAGGTCCCAAATCATATGTTACATGAATCACATGAATATCCCGGGAGCAATGTTTGCCTCGCTCGGTCACGACAAAAACAAAGCTATTGCATTTGCACTTGCATAGTCAATTGTTATACTTGCAATGTATCTTGATGATATTTGATTATGGATTGTGCCATGAGAATTTGATTATTGTTTTTATTCACTGAGTCGCGACTCACCAAATCGCAATTATTTTTTAGATACTGAAGCATAGAGTTTGGACATTTTGGTGCATAAAGACACATGGAACACAGGTCATTGGCTGAATTCCAACTCTCTCTCCTTGGGTCATGTACATACATTTGATAGGAACTAGTTATGGTCACTAGTCCTGACATTAGTTAAAGCATGTGTACATTAAATACATATGGGATCATATATGTATGATGAATAAACCTTAATGTGTATGTATTTCTAAATAAGAAATGCCATGATTTGCAACTGAAGATGATAGGTACAGTTGGTGGTATCAGAGGATTCAAGCACACGCAGGGCAGACGGGCAAATCCCAGTGTGTATGACATCGCGGGGCCGACGAGCAAATCTCGGATGTTGAGTGCTCATATAGGTACCAGCTGTAGCCACGTTGTGACGTTATAATTTGTGGTATCAAAGCTGATTAACAAATGAGAACAATAGATGTCATAGTTATTGGTTTGACAAATGAATTTAGATGTTACAGTTTTGGTATCATAGAGGGCTCAAGATATACGTGGGGCAGACGTGCAAATCCTGGTGTGTATGACATCGTGAGGCTGATAGGCAAATCCCAGATGTTGAGTGCTCTGATAGGTACCGATTGTAGCATTGCAGATTGTGGTAGAAAAAAAATTGGTATGAGAGCAAATATGAATGTGGTCGTTACATTTATTGGTATCAGAGCAATATGAGTTCTGACATATGAAAAGGGTCGTTACAGTTTAGTGGTATCAGAGCATGGTCATTACAATTAGTGGTAATATGAGTTCTGAAAAATGAACATGGTTGTTACATTATAAGCCTAAAAAAGAACACTAAAAGATTAGAGAGCTATCATCATCTCCAGAATCAACAATCTCTTCATTGGCACCTCCTCCTTATGCTTCATCTCCTTCCTCTACCTCTTGATTTTCTTCTTCTTCCAAAGTATCCTCCCAATCTTCAAAATCAGGAGGTGGCAAGAAGTAATACCCACCTTCTCTTAAAGATCCACTAAGTCACTATGGAGGTGGACAAGTAGAAGAAATCTCCTTTTGAACGTCCTTATAACTTTGTCCAATTTCTTATTTATGGAGGAGAAAGAGATGGCAGAGGATTTGGTTTTAGGTTGAGTCTAGGGAAGTGAAATGGGTTTAGTACCCTCTTCTAAGACAAGCCTCTTCCTCTTTGAGGCTTGAGAAGTTTCTAGCTTCTTAGCCCCAAAAGAAGGTGTAGGTATAAGAATCTGGATGTATAGTCTTGGCCTTGATTAGGTAAGGCAAGTAAAGGAAATTGTGGGATAACAAGTACTTCATTTTAAGGAATTCTTCATTTTTCTTATTGAATGCTCCCACATATCTATAAATCGTTATGACATGGAAGGGTAGATGAAATTGGCTCTTTGGCTTGGTACTCATGTGAATCAATTGATTCACAAGGTATTGACCGGTTTAGATGGGTTTATTTTTTTGTTAAACAAAAAAGAAATGTTATGTCCTTTTGAGAGCCGTTTTCATTTCCATCACCTCTTATATTCACAGAAAAGGTGATGATAAGATGAAACAGCCAGTTAGGAAGGGTCAAGATATATTTGGCTAAATATGTTTTTGGGTCATGTTTGGTTTTAAAGGATATCTCATACCAAAATTCTAAGTGAATGATATCAAGTGTAGAGATGATGAAAGGAATATCATCTTCCACTTAAAGATTAAAAAGGTTGGAAAGTTGTTCAAATGTGATAAAGAAAGGATCCCTAAAAACCTAAAAAATTAATCCATATTGACCTGCTCTAGATTTGGCTTTACAGCTCAAAATGACCATGCACATGAATTCCCTAACAGTTTCTTCGAAACTTAGATAGGTAGGCATGAATTTCATCATTGATTCCTAAGGATTCAAGGAGGAAGGTTGAGGGAATCTTATTGTGTTGGATAATTTTGGATGAGTTGGCTTTGTAGCAGTCCTTTTCTTCTTCGATAATCCCTTTCATCAAGTGAAGGACAGGAGGACCAGAAGGTTGGGCTACGCCCTTTCCTTTCTCTGCTTTAGAAAGCTTTATGGGAGGCCATTGGAGATGAGTGAAGATTGTAGAAGGTTTGAGACAAGAGAATGAAGAGAGATTAAGAGATTGTGTAAAAGCGAGATGGAACACCATTAATAGGGTTTGAAAGGCAAAAAAATAAGTGCAAAAATAGTAACAAATAGCCAAATTTGCAATTAATAAGGGGGTGTCATCGGTTGTCAATCAAATCAATTAATGTTTAGCAGTTACTCTAATTCACAATCACGAACCTCAAGTTGCGATCACTAATTACAAAAAATCTAAGTAACAGATAAAAATTTCTCGAAAATTGAAGAAGTCAATGGTTAAAACTTTTGAATTTTGAAAAAATTTGAGGTGGAAAAATGAAATAGCGACTTCAAAATTGATGTGTGATAGAAAGTTTGACAAGTGCCTGTAAATTGCGACTGCAAAATGAAAGTAACGATGGTGAATTACGAGGCAAGAAAAGAAATCATTAAGAGATAAGAATTGACCATCCTAGTTATGATCCGCTAAATGTATTGAAGCTTAATTCATGCAAATTGGCATAGAAAAGCATATTTGCATAAAGAATTAAGACATCTAAAGAAGTATAGTATACATTCATCAACTATAGTAATCAATCATTCAAAACAATACACTAAATAAGGAACATTCTAAAAGATCTGATTTTCACTCTAGGGAGCTTTCATCAAGCATTTCCAACTCTCTCTTAATGAAGTTCATCCTTTTTTTGATTGAGAGGTTTAGTGAAAATATCCATAAGTTAGTGATTAGTGTTAATAAACTCCAATACGACATCACCATTTTGGACATGATCTCTAAGAAAGTGATGCCTAATGTCAATGTGTTTACTCCTAGAGTGTTGGATGAGATTCTTTGAAAGATTTATTGCACTTGTATTAGCACATTTAATGGGAATGTGATTAACAACTTTGCCATAATCCTTTAATTATTGTTTCATCCAAAAAACTTAGGTGCAACAACAAGCAGCCACATATTCTGCTTCAGCTATGAACAAGGCAACCACAACCTGCTTCTTACTAAACCAAGAGACTAAGCTTTCTCCTATAAATTGGCAAGTTTCAGAAGTGCTCTTTCTATCTAGTAAGTTACTACCATAATTTGTATCTAAATATCTTATAAGGCTAAAGGATGAATTTCTAGGATATCATAAACCTAAGTGCAATGTGTGATTCTTTAGGGCATGATTGAAACCTAACATACATACATAAAATAAATATGATATTGGGTCTAGAGGCAGTGAGATAGAGTAGAGAATCAATCATATCTCTATATCTCTTTTCATCAACAAACTTACCCTGACTCATCTTTATCTAGTTTGATGGTAGCATTCATTAGTGTCTTTGCTACTTTGCATCCTTCCATGCCAAATTTCTTAAGTATATCCTTTGTGTACTTGACTTGGTTGATGAAAATGCCCTCTTTGGTTTGCTTGATTTGTAGGCCAAAAAAGAATTTGAGCTCTCCCATCATGCTCATCTTAAATTCCTTAGTCATACACTTAGCAAAATCATTATAAAGAGACTCATTAGTAGCACCAAATATAATATCATCAATATATATTTGTACAATGAGTTTGTCATGATTGTGCCTTTAACAAACAAAGTTGTATCAACCTTCCCCTTTTCAAAATCATTTTGCAAAAGAAATGAACTAAGCCTTTCGTACCAAGCTCTTGGAGTTTGTTTCAAACCATACAAGGCTCTTAGAAAAATATGAGATTCAAAACCAAGAGGTTGTTTAACATAAACTTCCTCCTTAATGAGATCATTTAAAAATGCAGTATTAACATCCATTTAAAAAAGTTTAAAATTCATGTGACATGCATAAGCTAAAAGAATCCTAATGGCCTCTAATCTTGCTATGAAGGCATAGGTTTCATCATAATCAATACTTCATCTTTATTATACCCTTTTGCAACTAATCTAGCCTTGTTTCTAATAATGAAACCTTGCTCATCTAACCTATTCCTAAACACCCACTTACATCCTATAATAGGATGTTCCTTAAGCCTATGAACAAGTTTTCATACATTGTTTCTCTCAAATTGGTTGAGTTTCTCTTGCATGGAAATCAACTAACTTTCATCATCAAGAGCCTCATCAATTGATTTTGACTCCAATTGAGAAACAAATGCAAGATTATTGTCTAAAGAATTAAGTTGAGATTTAGTACTTACACCCTTGAAAGTATCATTAATGATTACATCCTTTGGGTGATGTTTGGAGAATCTCCAATACTTAAAAGATCATGATCTAAAATGTCTACTTGTTATGGTTAGCATTCCTTTTCTTCTCTTGATGACTTGTCTTCATCATCGTTGTTAGCAATCTCTCTTAAAGTTTACTCTAACTTCATTTTCTCAAAGTCACCTACAAGATTATCAATAAGAGAACCTTTCCCAAGATCAAGTTTACTAGATTCATCAAACACAATGTTCATAGACTCTTCAATAACTATAGTACTTTTATTAAAAACTCTATAGGCTTTACTAGAGGTGGAATATCCTAGAAAAATACCTTCATTTGTTTTTTAATCAAATTTTCTAAGATTATCCTTGATATTTAAAATGTAACACTTGCACTTAAAGCTTATAAGAAGTTTTATTAAGATTGGGTCTTTTGAAAACATGATTAGCAATGTAACAAGCAGTATTGATGGCTTTAGCCCAAAAGTAATTAGCAATGAATACTCATTGAGCATAGTTCTAGCCATCTCTACTAGTGTTATATTTTTCCTCTCTACAACACCTTTTTGTTATGGGGTTTTAGGAGTTGAAAAGTTATGAGAAATCCTATTCTCTAGACAATAAGATTCAAAAGATTCATTTTGAAATTCTTTTCCATGATCACTTTTTATAGAAGAAATGAAGTAACCCTTTTCATTTTGAACTCCTTTTGCAAAACTTTTAAAAGCATCATGCTTATCAACTAGAAAAGATACCCAAGTAAACCTAGAGTAATCATCAACTAGGACAAGTGCATAATGTTTTCATCTAAATTAGCACTCCTAGTAGGCAATTAAGTCCATATGGATAGTTGAAAAGGTCTAGATGTACTTGCAACTTTCTTTGCCTTGAATGAGGATAGATGTTACTTTCTCATTTAGCATGGTCCACATGTCTTGTTCTTTGAGAACTTTATCTTGGGAAGACCTTTCATTAGCTTTCCTTTTGATAGGCTTTATAAGAGCTCTACACTAGCATGACCAAGTCTTTTATGCTAAAGCCAAGCTTCATTGCTAAGTCACACAACACTTGAAAGATTGGTTAACTAAATTGTCTAAGTCAATTAGGTAGGTATTGCCCCTTCTTTCACCCTTGAAGACTACCTTTTTATCCACCAAAGTGGTAACATGACATTCTCTATGATTAAAAGTAACTTTGTTACCTTTATCACATAATTGACTTACACTAAGCAAATTATGTTGTAAATCATCTACAAGTAGAACATCATTAATAAGTGAACAACCATTCTTATTAATTATTCTAATGCCAATTACCTTACCCTTGGCATTGTTTCCAAAAGTGACATTGCCACCTTCCTTCTCTTTTATGGCCATGAATAGCTTCTTATAGCATCATATGCTTTGAGCATCCACTATCCCCATGTCAATCATTAACTTCATTGGTGGTTTCCATACAATCCTACACAACACAAATAAATCACTTTTGTTTAGGTACCCAAGCATACTTAAGTCCTAGGGGTTTAGGCCTTTAAGGGTCCTCCAATTTGAGATGAGCCTTCCTAATATAATAATGAATATTTTATATAACCAAACTTCATGCAATAATGATATTAGAGTTTAGACTTATGAGTTTTCCTTTTGTACATAGCTTTGGTATGAGTAGAGGTGCTTCTCATACCATGATGATATGAGTGTGAGTATGTGTATGAATGGTTAGGAGTAAAAAACAACTTTCTATGTGTGTTGGGGTAAACATGTTTCTTGGTGTAGATGTATACAAAGTTAGCCCTTTTTGGCATAGGCATTGAGCCTCAATGTGTCTTCCCTTTGCCCTTGGGCATTATTGGCTTAACGTTATAAGCACTCTTCCTCTTAACTACCTCAATACTAGATGTTTGAGGTGTTGAAGCTCTAATGAAAGTGGTGAGAAGGGGATTAGATGATGAGGAGGTTCTATTGAAGCTAAGTCCATGTCTAACTAGTAGGGGTCTTTGAGATACAATTAATGTATCTAATGCTTCCTTCCCTTTATAAAACTTAAAAATAAAGTTTTTAAGCATAATTATACTTCCTTTATCATTTTTGTTTCTTAAGAAATTTAGAGAAGATGAGGACTTAGAAAGACTCTCTAAAGACTTTTTGAGTTCCTCATTAAAAGTCATTAACTCACTTACAAGATCATTTAAGGAATTAAATTCATCCTCTAGTTTAGAACATTTTTTATTATAAGTCTTTATTTATGACTTGTATCTGTCACATCTCAAAGTGAGAACTTCTAAGAGCTCATCATCTACATCATCTAATGCATCATAGTTTTCATAAGAATGCGTAAAGAGCTTACCTCATTTGAAGAGTCATCATATGCCATGAAGCATAAATTTGTCATTTCCTCATCTTCATCCTCTTCACTTGAGCTGTCATCCTATGTAGCTTTGAAGCTCTTCTTCTTTTCCTTATCCCTTTTCTTCTTCTTTTTCAGCATGGGGCAATCATACCTGATGTGGCCTTGTTTGCTACACTCATAGCATGTTACCTCACCCATTATTTCTTTAAGGTTGGGAGTTGCTTTCTTAAAGTTTCTTCTATCTATTCTTCTTCTTATCAGCTTTTTGGTTCTCCTAGAAAATATAACCAGCATATTTTATTCTTTATCACTATCTTCCTCACTTGAAACATTCTCTACTTCTTTGTCTTTGGATGAAGAATTAAGAGCTAAGGTCATCTTCTTTGTCTTGTCATTCTTGTCCCCTTATCCTTTCATCATTTTCATCTCCTCATCCTTTTTCAAGACTAGCTCATGAGTTAGAAGATTGCCTATGAGGACATCAGTTTGTACCTTCCCAATTTTTGGATTTGACTTTTATATGCTGCAAACCCTAGCACTAAATTTCTCAAGAGGTAAGGAATTAAGTATTTTTGAGTTTACCTTATGATTGGTGAGTATCTGTCCAAATTTCTTCATGATTATGACAATCGATAGGAGTCTATTTGCCATATATGTGATTCTTTCATTGTCCTTCATCATGAACAACTCTCATTCTATCACATACATCTCTAATTTGTTATACTTCACCAATGTTGTGCTTCATGGAAGTTCTCCAAAGATTTCCATATTTCATGGGCTGTGAGGCAATGTTGAACCCTCCTTGTTTCTTCCCTTGTAAAGAAATAAGAAGGATTATCATTGCCCTATTGTTCCTCCCATTTGATCTCCTATAAGCTTCAACCTATTCTTCCCTTAGGATTAATTCTTCACTTCTATCAACCACCTTAAAAGGTGGCTTCCACTCTTTTGCCACAATGTCTTAAAGATCAACCATATTGTTGTCCAAGTATATCTCCATCCTATACTTCCAATGCATATAGTTGGATCCATCAAAGTATGGCTTAAGATGGGTATGGATTCCTTCTTATGCCATTAATCTTTTGTCACACAATTAAGGCTTGAATTAAGATTTGGCTCTAATACCACATATTGGCCCTTGAACACTAAGAAAGGGAGTTGAATTAATGGGAATCTAAAAATTTAAAGGGAAGATAAAATGTTTGGAGATTGGAAGAGAAGCATAAAGAAAGAACACACAATATTTATAGTCGTTCGAGTGTTAATGAACCCTACATCCATTCCTCAATTCTTCATAATTAGGTGTTTCACTAACTCAAAGTGGTGCTTCTAAGCTCACACCAAACTTCTACAATGTGTGTTAATGGCTCACACACAACCTTACAATTTTTGTTTCAAGGCTCACACAAAAACGTCACTCAAGTGTTTTTCACAAAGGCTCACACTATAACCTAATTCAATAGTTTTGACTACTAGGCTAACTCTAAAATCCAGTTACAATGGTGTTTAATGCTTACGCCCAACAATAATAACTCACATACAAAGAATGAGAAGTTGAGAAGTAAAATTGAGTTCGATTATAATCAATGATATTCTCTTACATTCATGTTTGTTTGGGGGAGTATTTATAGGCCACAACCACTATATAGACATTACTAACAAATTATGCCTAAATCTCTAAAGTAAGCTCGACAGATTTTGCATTAAATGTCTATCAAACTAATTTTACGGTTGTGACTGGCATTTCGCAGTCTCAAATTTCCAATTTGCATTAGAAAGATGAAAATTATGGTGGAAAACCTCATTTTTGGTCTAATGGCTAGTCCACGTGGTGTGCTGCTATTGGTTTTCTAAGAAATATAGTTGTTGTGTTTGCTAACTAACCAAAAGTCGTGGTCACGATTAAGATCCTTCTTAAATGTAATAGTGACTGTGAATTCCTTTGTTTGGTGAGGAAAAATTACTTCCATGGGTTGCAGTCTTGACAGGTTTTTTGCCCTCACAAATTTTGATATCTCAATGGTCATCTTGGACTTTTTGCATGTTATGATTACAAACTTGGTTCCCTCCATATAGTTACAAAAGTAGCGGTCGCGACTGAAAATGTAAACATCACTGCAAATCACTTTGCATGATATTCATATCTTTCTTGGCTAGATCGTGGCTGCAATTTGCGTCATGAATTCGTCAGGTTGAAGTTCATCCATCCTTGTTGCAAAGTCGCAGTCACGATTTATAAGTTCTTGACTGTGAATTTAGATGCCTTACTCAATGTTAGAGATTTAGGCTTTCATCTAACTTCCAATGCAAACCTAACTTAACAACTATAAAAATAACACTTAAACCAAATGTTAATACCTATTAATCTTCATTGTCAAGAACAAAAGAGGCCTTTGACTTAGATTTGACCAACCTAGTCCAACACTTTCCATGGTGAAACTCGAAGGAACACTTTGTCTCCCACCTCATATTCCATTTCTCTTCTGTGTTAGTCTATATAGCTCTTTTGCCTATTTTGTGTTGCTTTAAGTTTGCTCTTGATTACCTTTACCTTGTCCACAATGTCTTGCACTAGTTTTGGCCCTTCTCGAACACACATCCCTTCTTCATCCCAACAGACATGACTTCGACATTTTTTCCCATATAGTGCTTCCTATGGTGACATTTGTATGCTGCTATGATAATGATTATTATAAGCAAATTCAATGAAGGCAGTTTATTCATCCCATGCACCTTTGAACTCTATCACACAAGCTTAATGCATGACTTCAAGTGTTTAAATTGTCCTCTCTGATTGCCCATTTGTCTAAGGACAAAAAACAGTACTAAAACTCAACTTGGTACCCAAAGCCTATTACAAATTGACCTAAAATTGAGATGTAAATCATGTATCTCTATCTGATACAATGGACACTGGAATGCCATGTAATATAACAATTTCATCTACATATTTCTTGGCTAAGTGCTTAAGTGAACTACCTCATCGAATAGGCAAAAAATGAGATGACTTAGTTAGTCTATCAATGATCACCCATATAGCATCATTCTTCTTCAAAGTTCTTAATAACTGTTGTTGGCCCTAGGCACTAAGAAGGGGGGTTGAATAGGTAGGTGTATAAAAAAAAATTAAAGTAAGGGTAAAAAATTGAGTAGAAGAAAAGACACACGATTTATAGTGGTTCGGATATAATCAGCCCTACGTCCATCCTCCAATTCTTTGCAATTGGGTGTTCCACTAACTTAGAATGGTGTTTCTAAGCTCAACCCTAACTTTTACACTTTGTGTTTTCAAGGCTCACACAACAACCTTTACACTTTCTGTTTTCAAGGCTCACACAATAACCTCTCTTATAAGTGTTTTCTAAGGATCACACTAAAACTACTCTTAAGTGTTTTCACAGGCTCACACTACAACCATCTTATAATTGGTGTTTAATGCTCACGCTCAACACTTACAATCTCATAAAGAATAGAAAAAATTGAGTAGCAAAAGATTGAGAGCTTTAACATAAGTAATGAATTCTCTATCTGTCTCATTTATCACTATTTGGTAGAGGATTTATACCACATACCCACCAAAGAGATGTTAGACTTTAAAGCTCAACAAATCTCTAAGACATGCTAGGCAGATTTTGCATTAATTGCATGCCAGGCAGGAGTCACGGTCACGAAATCCAAATTTCCATACGGGAGCCAAAAATTGTGGTGAAAAAACTCGTTTGTGTCTAACGGCTAGTCTACATGGCACCTTCTCATTGGTCCATCAGAAAAATATAGTCGTTATAGTCTAACTGCTCACAAAAGTCACTATCACAATTCCTATTTGTACAGGGCGCGACTTAGGACGTGAATTTTTCTGTTCAAAAGATAAACTTCTTCTTTTTGAATTGCGGCCACTACCCAAAATGTTGCTCTCGCTAATTTTGTTCTCTAACGGATACTTGGGACACTTTGAATGTTATGATTATGGACTTGGTTCCCTTTTTAATCACTTTGAAAGTCGTAGTCGCGACTGAGGCGTGGCACAGACCGCGAATTCATTTGTGACTTTGACACTACCATCTTTGGATGAGTCGTGGCAGCGATGATGCCCGAAAATCCCTATGGTCGAGTTTCACCCTTTCTTTGAACTGAGTCGTGGTTGCGAATTACAAACCACTGACCGTGAATTTAGATGAACTTTACCTTCTTGAAGATTATGTAATCCTTTCAACTTCTTTTAGAACATCTAACTTAATTTTGTAAAACAACACTTAATTAAAACATTAGGATTGATCAATCTCTTTTGTTAAGATCAAAACAGTCCAAGACTTAGGATTAACCATCCTAGTCCAACAATCTCCTTCTTTTTTACTTTGACAACCTAGATTGATCTTAAGCGAAAATAATATAGAAATGTGAAGTTGGAGTGTAATATGATTCAATGAATAGTTAAGGTGAAATTTCCTAAGTGTGGCATTCAATCATTCAAAGTGAAATTTTTAAAAATTCTAAGTATGATAGTATGATGCTCCCCCTCAGCTTTGTAAGTTATTTTCTCTCCCTCTTAGACTTAGATTCATTCTATCTCTCCCCTTTTTGGCAAGATCAAAAAGAGGGTTCATAAGGGAAAAGAATACATGCATAAGTAGTTAAGTAAACATAAGGAGCAAATGCATAAACGAATGTAGTAAAGCAAACACATAACACAAAATTTTAGTAAAGAAATAACATTTATATATATAAACTTAGAACCAAGTTGTGTGGGATCACATTGTTTCTATAAAAAAGAAAATATAAAAGAGATCCTAAACTAGAAAGTAGGAGAATCATTTCTAGAAAAATCTTCATCTTTACCCTGATCTTCACCTTCAGCCTCATCTCCATCCTCCACTTAATCATTGTCTTCTTCTTCTTGAGTATCATCAAACTCTGTGAAGTCCAGAAGATGGCAGGGAGGGACTCCCAACTTCTCTTGCAAGTCGATCATATCATTACGAAAATGAGAAAGGAATAAAAATCTCCTTTTCATCATCCTCATCAACTTATTAAGCTTTTTGTTGATGGTTGCAAGGGAGAGTTTAGCCTTAAGCTTTGGTTGAAGAGGGATGGATGGAGTTCCTTCTTCAATAGCTAGTCTCTTCCATTTGGAAGCTTATGAAGTCTCCATTTTCTTAGCTCCAATGACACCTAAGGTATAGGCATATGTGTTCGGGTGAATCACTTTGGCATTGATGAGATAGGTGAGATCAAGGAAGTTTTGTTAAGGAAGGAGTTTTTTTGTGAGGAATTTTTCATTTTCCTTATCAAGTGCTCCTACAAAAGGATAAATAGTTGTAATATGGGAAGGTAAAAGGAATTGGCTTTTGGGTTTGGTACTCATATGGATCAATTGATCTACAAGATACTGGACAGATTGAATAGCCTTATTTTTGACAAGGTAGAAAAGAAATGCCAAGTCTTTATGTGATACTTTCTCGCTACCATCACCTCTAGCATTTATCGAAAAGGTGATGATACGATGGAGTATCCAAAGGGGTAAGGTTTTAATGTGATTGGCTAGGGAGGATCTTAGGTCATGTTTGGTTTCAATTGAAATTTTTGACTAAAATTCGAAGTAAATGACATCAAGTGCGAAGATTATGAAGGGAATATATTTTCTCCGACTTGAAGATTGAAAAGAGAAGAAAGTTGATCGAAAGTAATGAAAAAAAGGTCACCAAAGGCCTGAAATACCAACCCATATTGCCCCGCATGTGTATCGACTTTACGACTCAATTGGATCATGCACATGTATTCTTGCACAATTTATTTATAACCAGGTTCATCCCAAAAGAAGAACTCGTTCCAACCCAAATTGGAAAGGAAAGTAAGAATCTCTATTTTGATATCCAAGGTTTTCAAAAGAAAGATAAAAGGAATCTTATTGGGGATGATGATCTTTGAAGAATTGGCTTTGTACCTTTCTTTCTCCTTTTTTGTAATGCCTTTCATGAGGTGGAGTGCCAGGGGTGCAGATGGCTAAGCCACAACCTTGTTTTTGTCTGCTTTAGAGATCTTTTTGAGAGCCATTACAAAGGATAAAGAGATTTGTGTTTTTGGAGAGATTTGAGAGAGAGAAATTGATGTTGGAAGTGAAGTGAGGATGTTACTATTGAAGGGGGTTTTATAGCCATTTGAAGTCTCTGTAAAAGGCTAGAAATGGCTAGAAATACATTGATGAAGAGATAGAAATGGTTAGTAGTCAAATCACTTAAATGTCTAGGCAGTTACCCTGATTTGTGTCCGAGAATTCCTGAGTTATGATCACGAATTCTAGAAAATGTAAGTAATGGATAAATTTTCCACAGGAATACGTGCTTCAATGGTCAAAAAATTGAATTCTTGACTAAAATTCACAGTGGAGCATGACTCTCGTGACCGCAATTTGATGTTTGACAGCCGAGTGACTAGGACTTGTAATTCGTGACCATGAAGATAAGATAGCGACCGCGAATTATGAATCAGTAAGAATAAGAATGAAAAAATAAGATTTGAACGAATAAAAAATGTGATCCACTTGAAATATGCCACACAGAAAACACAAGACATACAATCAACAATAAACACACATAGCAATCATACAGAAGATCAAAATTTTTACTTTACGGAGATTCCATCAAGCATCCTCAATTCTCTCTTAATGAAGTTCAATCTTTCTCCATTGAGAGGTTTAGTGAAAATATCTGCAAATTGATGATTCGTGTCAATAAACTCTAACACAACATCACCCTTTTGCATATGATCTCTAAGGAAATGATGTCTAATATCTTTGTGTTTGCTCCTAGAGTGTTGGATGGGATTCTTAGAAAGATTAATAGTACTAGTGTTATCACATTTAATAGGAATGTAATCAATCACTTTGCCATAATCCTTTAATTGTTGTTTCATCCAAAAAACTTGGGTGCAACAACAACTCGCAGAAACATACTCAGCTTCTGCGGTGGATAAGGCAACCGACACTTGTTTTTTGCTAAAGCAAGATACTAGGCATTCTCCTATAAATTGGCAAGTCCCGAAAGTGTTTTTTTTATCTAACAAGCTACCCGCATAATCCGCATCTGAATATCCTATAAGACTAAAGGATGAATCCCTAGGATACCATAAACCTAAGTGAATTGTGCCATGCAAATACTTAAAAATCCTCTTAACGACATTTAAATGAGACTTTCTAGGAGAGGATTGGAACCTAGTACACATACATGCACTAAATATGATATCCGACTTAGAAGTAGTAAGATAAAGCAAAGATCTGATCATACCTCGATATCTCTTTTCATCTACCATCTTACCCGATTCATCTTTGTCTAGCTTTATGGTACCAATCGTGGGGGTCTTGGCTACTTTGCAATCATCCATGCCAAACTTCTTGAGTATTTCCCTTGTATACTTGGCTTGGTTGATGAAGATCCCTTCTTTATTTTGCTTGATATGTAGACTGAGAAAGAACCTAAGCTCTCCCATCATGCTCATGTCAAATTCCCTAGTCATACACTTAGCAAAATCCTCACAAAGAGACTCATTAGTAGCACCATGATATCATCAACATAGATTTGTACAATTAGTGTATCATGTTTGTGTTTTTTAACAAATAGTATGGTGTCCACCTTTCCTTTTTCAAAATCATTTTTCAAGAGAAATGAATTAAGCCTTTCATACAAGCTCTTGGAGCTTGTTTCAATCCATATAAGGCTTTGTTCAATTTAAAAATATGGTTTGGAAAACAATGTGACTCAAAACCAGGAGGTTGTTCAATGTAAACTTCCTTCTTAATGATTCCATTCAAAAATGCACTTTTAACATCCATTTGAAAAAGCTTAAAATTCATGTGGCATGCATAAGCTAATAGTATCCTAATGGCCTCTAATCTTGCAATGGCGAAAAGTCTTGTCATAATCTATGCCTTCCTCTTAGTTGTATCCTTTACCAACCAATGTAGCTTTATTTCTTATGATAAGACCTTGGTCATCTAACTTATTCCTAAACACCCATTTGCATCCTACAATGGAGTGTTCTTTAGGCCTAGGGACAAGTTCCCATACCTTGTTTCTCTCAAATTGGTTAAGTTCCTTTTACATAGCAAGCACCCCACTCTCATCATCAAGAGCCTCATTAATTGATTTTGGCTCAAGTTGAGAAACAAAGGCAAGATTATTATCTAAAGGATTAAGTTGTGATCTAGTACTTACACCCTTGGAGGTATCACCAATGATCAAGTCCTTAGGGTGATATTTGGAAAATCTCTAATCTTTGGTAGATCTTAGCTTGGCTCATCTCTTTGTTGATGTTGTGGCTCCTCATCCTCCTTTGATGATTCACCTCCTTCCTTGCTTTTATCCTCTCTTCTTATGGTGTCTTCCAATTTCAGCTTTTCAAAATCACCTACAAGATCATCAACAAAAACACAACATTTTTTGCTTTGTGGGAGGTTTGATGTTGCTTCCCCTTTTACCAAGGACCATTTGTCTTGCCTTTAGTGAAATTCAGCTCAGGAAGGCCTTCCACCAACTTTCCTTTAAATAGGCCTTGAAGAAGATCCATGCTTGCATGTCCAAGCCTTCTATGCCATAACTAAGCTTCATTGCTCAAAGACATAATACACTTAAAAGATTGGTTACCCAAATTGTATAAGTCAATTGAGTAGGTATTGCCTTTCCTTTCACCCTTGAAAATAACCTCATCATCCACTAAAGTGGTGACTCGGCATTCCCTAGGATCAAAGGTGACTTTATTACCTTTGTCACATAATGGACTTACACTCAATAAATTATGTTGTAAGCCACTAACTAATAAAACATTATCAATTAATGAATAACCATTCTTACCAATGGTTCCAATACTAATTACCTTACCCTTGGCATTGTTACCAAATGTGACATCTCCACCTTCTTTTTCCTTCATTGTCATGAATAGCTTTCTATTTCCAATCATATGCTCGGAACATCCACTATCCACATGCTAATTGCTTGATTTAGTGGTTGGCACACTCCCCTACATAACAAAAGTGAGTCACCTTTTCTTAGGTACCCAAGCATACTTGGGTCCTAAGAGGTTAGGAGTTGAAGGGTCCTCTAATTTGAGGTGAGCCTTCCTAATAAAATAGTG
>CATIWR010038526.1:0-38503 GCA_949677035.1 Omphalea diandra | reverse complement strand
AAGACCACCATTAGTTAGACATGGTTTAAGCTTCAATGGATCATCCTCATCATCTCAAACTACATTTGTTAGAGCTTCACAACCTCAAACCTCAAGCATTGAGGTAATTGGGAAGAAAAGTGCTCCTAGCACTAAGCCTTTTAAACCTAAGGGCAAAGGAAAGACGCCCTAAAGCTCAAGAGCTAACACTCAAAGAGCTTACCATGCCTACATCTACAACAAAAAATATGGTCATTCTTATAAAAAATTTTCTGCTTCTACTCATCATACATGCACATGCATGCATTCACATGAACAAAGTATGAGAAGACCCCTTACTCATACTAAAAATGTGCATAGGAGAAAGATTCACAAGTCTAAACTCCAATGGCATTATTGCATGAAATATGAGCATGTTAACATTCATTGTTTCATTAGGAAGACTCATCTCAAATTAGAGGACCCTTTAAACTCTAACCCCCTAGGACCCAAGTATGCTTGGGTACCTAAGAAAAGGTAACTCACTTTTGTTGTGTGCGGGAATGTGGCAACCACCAAATCAAACAATTGACATGTGAATAGTGGATGTTCCAAGCACATGACTGGAAATAAAAAGCTATTCATGGCATTGAAAGAAAAAGAAGGTCGAGATGTCACATTTGGTAACAATGCCAAGGGTAAGGTAATTGGCATTTGAACCATTGGTAAGAATGGATGTTCTTTGATTGATAACGTTCTTTTAGTTAGTGGCTTACAACATAATTTGTTAAGTGTGAGTCAATTGTGTGACAAAGGTAATAAAGTCACTTTTGATCCTAAGGAATGCCAAGTCACCACTTTAGTGGATGATGAGGTTATTTTTAAGGGTGAAAGGAAATGCAATACCTATTCAATTGACTTAGACAATTTGGCTAACCAATCTTTTAAGTGTCTTATGTCTTTGAGCAATGAAGCTTGGTTGTGGCATAGAAGGCTTGGACATGCAAGCATGGATCTTCTTTAAAGCCTATCCAAAGGAAAGTTAGTGGAAGGGCTTCCCAAGCTAAATTTCTCTAAGGATAAGACATGTGGTCCATGCCAAATGGGGAAGCAACTCCATGCCTCTCACAAAGCTAAAAATGTAGTAAGTACATCTAGACCACTTCAACTTATCCATATGGACTTAATAGGACCTACTAGAAGTGATAGCTTAGGTGGAAAACATTATGCACTAGTCCTTATAGATGACTACTCTAGGTTTATATGGGTATCTTTTCTAGCTCATAAGAATGATTCATTTGATGCTTTCAAAAGTTTTTCAAAAAGAGTTTAAAATGAAAAAAGGTTACTTCATATCTTCTATTAGAAGTGACCATAGAAAGGAATTTCAAAATGAGTCATTTGAAAATTATTGTTTGGAGAATGGAGTTTTTCATAATTTTTCGACTCCTAGAACACCACAACAAAATGGTGTTGTATAGAGAAAAAATAGAACTTTGGTAGAAATGGCTAGAACAATGCTCAATGAGTATTCCTTACCAAATTACTTTTAGGCCGAAGTCATTAATACCTCATGTTATATTGCAAATAGAGTTTTTAAAAGACTCATTCTCAATAAAACTTCTTATGAGCTTTGGAATGTTAGAAAACCTAAGATTTCATACCTAAGAGTATTTGGATGTAAGTGCTATATTTTGAACACTAAGGATAATCTTGGGAAATTTGATTCCAAGACCAATGAAGGAATCTTCTTAGGCTATTCCACCACAAGTAAAACATATAGAGTCTTTAACAAAAGTACAATGGTAGTTCAAGAATCTATAAATATTGTTTTTGATGAGTCTAGTAAACTTGATCTTAGGAAAGGCATTTTTGTTGATAATCTTGTAAGTGATCTTGAAAAACTGGAATTAGATGATTCTACAAGGAGAGTTGATAAAGAAAAAGAAGAAGGTGATTCATCAAGAGTAGATGAAGACCAACATCAACATCAATAAGAAAATGAGCCAAGACAATACCTACCCAATGATTGGAGATTCTCAAAGTATGACCCCAAGGACTTAATCATTGGTGATATCTCTAAGAGTGTAAGTACTAGATCTCAACTTTTAGATAATAATATTGCTTTTATTTCTCAACTTAAGCCAAAGTCAATTGACAAGGCTCTTGACAATGAGAGTTGGGTACTTGCTATGCAAGAAGAACTCAATCAATTTGAGAGAAATAAGGTATGAGAACTTGTCCCAAAGCTTAAAGAACACCTAATTATAGGTTTTAGGAACAAGTTAGATGAGCAAGGTTTCATTACTAGAAACAACACTAGATTGGTTGCCAAAAGATACAACCAAGAGGAAGGACTAGATTATGATGAGACCTTTGCTCCTGTTGCAAGATTAGAGGCCATTAGAATTCTCTTAGCATTTGCATGTCATATGAATTTTAATCTTTTTCAAATGGATGTGAAGAGTGCTTTTTTAAATGACATCATAGAGGAGGAAGTCTATGTTGAACAACCTTCTGGTTTTGAGTCTCATTGTTTTCCAAACTAGGTTTTTAAATTAAACAAAGCCTTATATGGATTGAAACAAGCTCCAAGAGCTTGTTGGTATGAAAGGCTTAGTTCATTTCTATTAAAAAATGATTTTGAGAAAGGAAAGGTGGACACCACACTTTTTATCAAAAAATACAAGCATGATACATTAATCTTTCAAATCTATGTTGATGATATTATCTTTGGTGCTACTAATGAATCTCTTTGTGAGGATTTTACTAAGTGTATGACTAGGGAATTTGAAATGAGCATGATGGGAGATGTCAAATTCTTTCTCGGTCTACAAATCAAGCAATCCAAGGAAGGGATCTTCATTAACCAAGCTAAGTATACAAAGGAAATGTTAAAGAAATTTGAAATGGATGGTTGCAAAGTAGCTAAAACTCCAATGAGTAGTACCATCAAATTGGATTAGGATGAATCAGGTAAAGTGGTAGATGAAAAGAGATATCGAGGTATGATCGGATCTTTACTCTATCTTACTACTTTCAGACCGGATATCATGTTTAGTGTTTGCATGTGTGCTAGGTTCCAATCCTCTCTTAGAGAATCTCATTTGAATGCTGTTAAAAGAATATTTAAATATTTGCATAGCACAATACACTTAGGGTTATCGTATCCAAGGGATTATTTATTTAGTCTCATAAGGTATTCGGATGCAGATTATGTAGGTAGCTTGTTAGATAGAAAAAACACTTTTGGGACTTGCCAATTCATAGGTGAATGCCTAGTTTCGTGGTTTAGTAAAAAACAAGTATTGGTTGTCTTATCCACCATAGAAGTCGAGTATATGACAGCGGGTTGTTGTTGCACCCAAGTTCTTTAGATGAAACAACAATTGAAGGACTATGGCTAAATAATTGATCACATTCTCATTAAATGTGGTAACACAAGTGCTATTAATCTCTCTAAGAATCCCATCCAACACTCTAGGAGTAAGCACATAGATATTAGACATCATTTTCTTAGAGATCATGTGTAAAAAGGTGATGTTGTGTTAGAATTCATTGACACAAATCAGCAATTTGCAGATATTTTCACTAAACCTATAAATGAAGAAAGGATGAACTTCATTAAAAGAGAATTGGGAATGCTTGATGGAAGCTCCCTAAAGTGAAAATTTTAATCTTATGATTGATTGTTATGGGTGTTATACATAAGTAATGATTGTATGAATAAATTTCTTTTGATTTATATCTAGTGGTTCACATGTTTTCAAAATTTTTTTATTCTTATCCTTGTTGACTCATAATTCGCAGTCGCTATATCTTCTTCACGGTCGCGAATTACAAATCAATTTCACCCGGCTGTTAAATATCAATTCGTAGTTGTGAAATTTGCGTTGTACTATAAATTTTGGTCAATTTTTTTTTAAAATATAACCTTTGACACGCCTTTTCCTGAGGAAAATTTGTTCATTACTTACATTTTCCTAAATTTGTGGTCGTGACTTCGGAATTTGCAAACACAAATTAGAGTAACCGCCTAGGCAATTAAGTGATTTGATTGCCAACTGTTTCCTCTCTTCATTTAATTCATTTCTAGCTATTTTTGGCCATTTTTACACCCCTTCATGCCTATAAATACCCCCTTCAATAGTGTTTTCATCACTTCACCTTCAAACACTCCTTCTCTCTCTAAAAATCTCTTAAGCTCTCTTCCTTTCTTGCTATGGCTCCTAAGAAATTCTCTAAGGCTGATAAGGGCAAGGCAGTGGCTCAGCCCTCTGCACCTTCTGCCCTCCATCTCATGAAAGAAATCAACAAGGAGGAAAAACAAAGATTTAATGCAAACTTCTCTAAAGTGATTCTCTCAAACAAAATCCCATCCACATTCATGCTTGAGACATTGGGCATCAACGCTGAAATTCATGCCTTTCTCTTTAATTTGGGCTGAAACGAGTTCATCTTCTGAGATGAACCCGGATATGAGGAGGTTGTATAAGAATTCATGTGCACCGTGCAACTAAGCAGAAAATCCGATTCGAAAGCCGACCAATACGGGTTGGTGTTTCAGGCCTTTGGCAACCCCTTCTACATCACCTTCGACCAACTGCCATTCCTTTTTAACCTGTAAGTTGGAGAACATATCCCCTTCATCATCTCCGCACTTGACGTTATCTACTCTAAATTTTGGTCGGAGATTTCCATCGAAACCAAACACGACCCCCGCTCCTCTTTATCCAAACATATCAAAACTCTACCCCTGTGGATCCTTCATCGCATCATCACCTTCTCTGTCAATGCTCTGGTGATGGTAATGAGAAGGTTTCACAAAAAGACTTGGCATTCTTATTTTGCCTTGTCAAGAACCAACCTATCCAAACTGGCCGTTACTTTGTGGATCAATTGATCCACATGAGTACGAAACCTAAAAGCCAGTTTCTCTGGCCTTCCCACATAACACCCTTCTACCATTCTATTGGGGCACTTGATGAGGAGAAAGAGAAATTCCTCATTAAAAAGCTCCTTCCCTCTCAAAACTTTCTAGACTTAGCCTATCTCATTAACGCCAAGGCAATCGATCTGGATGCATACATCTATACCCTTGGTGCAATAGGTGTGAAGAAGATGGAAACCTCCCAAGCCTCTAATCGAAAGAGGCTTCAAATTGAAGAAGGCAACATTCAAGTCCCTCCTTCTCAACCAAAACCCAAAAATTTATCTCTTGCCACCGTTGATCGTAAGTTGGACAAGCTAATGAGGATGATGAAGAGAAGGTTCCTCTTCCTTTCACATCTTCATAGCGATATGGTGGATCTTCAATAGAAACTAAGAGTTCCTCCTTGCCATCTTTCGGACTTCACCGAATTTGAAGATACACAAGATGGGGATGGCAACGAAGATGATGTTGAGGATAGAGACGAAGCCGATGGAGCACAACAAGCACCAAATATACCATCTTTTGGAGATGATTCTCTACTACTCTAGATTAGAGATCTTTTGTATTTTTTTTCACTTTCCTTATGTTTATTTTCTTTTACAAATATTGTGATCCCATGGTTATGAATATATAAATAAAACTTGTCTCTTTGCAAACATTGCTATTTTATGTGATTAATGTTATTCTATTTTCCATTGCATTGTTTTTGCTCCTTATGAATACTTATGTATGAATCTCTTTTTTTCCCTTATGAACCCTCTTTTTGATCTTGCCAACAGGGGAAAGATAATTATTATGAAAGGGAGAAAATAAAGAAAACAATAACTTGAGAAAAACTATAGCATAAGTTGAGGGGGAGCAACATACTTATTGTTTTTATGAAATTCACCTTTGATTGAATGAATGATATACTTAGCAAATTTTGTCATTGAATCATATTACAATCCAACTTCACTTTCTTGATCATTTTCACTTAAGGATCAATCCAAGTTGTCAAAATAAAAAAAGGGGAGATTATTGGACTAGGGTAGTTAATCCTAAGTCTTGGACCGCTTTTGATCTTGACAAAAGGGATTGATCATTTCTAATATTTCTATTTAGTGTTGTTTTGCAGTTTTTGTGTTGGTCTTTAAGTTAGAAGTTGGATAGAGATCTAAGTATTAAAAGAATGTATAGTGACTTATAAATCGCGATCGCAATCTAAGATTCGCGACTGTGATTCATAAGAAGACTTGTTAGAAACTCAGACAGACAAAATCACGGAGTCATTCTCGATCGCAATGTTTGTGGTATAAAGCTTGCCTCAGTCGCAACCACGAATTTTGAAGTAACTCAAGATGTAATCAAGTCCACAATCATAGCTTGACAAGTGTCCCAGGTAACCGTTGAAAGTCAAAAATCACGATGGGAACTTATTGGTAGAGACAATAAACCCAAAAGAAGAAGATGAACACTTTTGGCAGATGAATTTGAGTCCTCAGTCGCGTCCTATACAAGAAAGATCATGACCGCTAATTTTAAGCGCAGGTGAAAGGCAATAAATATATTTTCCTGGTGAACTAATCAGAAGCTACCACGTGGACTAGCCGTTAGACACAAATGAGGTTTCCCTTATGGAATTTGGAATTCGTGGCAACGAATGAGTAATAGCAACCATAATTCATGACTATCAAGTATTTAATGCGAAAATCTGTCTAGCACACTTTGATGATTTTGTACCAGTTATTGCAACGTCTCTTTGGTGGTAGAGGCTATAAATACCTCACTAAACATATGTAAAACTTATAAGCCAAATCCAAGCACAATACATAAATAACTTAATTGATTGGCGATTGACCAAATATTTCTACATAATTTAAAAGATAATTAAGTGATTTTAACTGAGCTATCAAGAAAACTTTGAAAATTGAAATATTATAACCACATCTATTTGAAATACAAAGATACTAAAATCTAATAAACAATAAAAATAAATAATATTAAAATAGAACTTCACAGTCATAAAACTCAGATTAATATGACATTTTAAGATTTTTAAATGATAAAATAAAAAAATTAAACTAACTCATTAAACTATAAAATATATAGTAGTAATAATACCTGTTAGACCAATAATTTTGGGAAACAGGTATACCAATTGGGAATAAGCAAGTAGACTCGATTATGCTTTACAAAGATTTGAAGTGGGGATTGAGTGGGCCATGATGCTATGTTGAAGGAAAGTATGTGGGAATTAACCTGGTAGACATCAGAAGTATGATTGTTAACTTCATTGAGAATGTGAAAAGTGAAATGGCAAAAGGACAATCATCAAGGGTTGAGTAGAATGTGAAAAGTGAAGTGGCAAAGGGATAATCGTCAGGGGTTGAATAGGCTGAGTAGATGGAATGGTGCACTGGGAAAGCTTCTTAAAAGTCGAGTTGGACACTAATCAAATGAAACAGGAATTCGAAGGAGTTATGAAAGTTATGGTTGATATTTGAAAGAAAAATGAAGTTAACTCTAGGCAGTTGACTGGTAGCTTGAAGACTACCCCTGAAATGGCTAATAAGAAAGTGACAACTCTAAAGGCACCATCTAAAGAATCCCCTACCCTTGATATTTTTGATGTTCTTATCTCTAGCATGTCTGAGGATAACCATGTATTTCTTTCAAAGTTTAAAGCAATGAATGAAAAGTTTGCTTACTTGTGTGATGTTTTCCTAATGATACTGTGCACGACATGTATTATTTCATAAACATATTTAATATTAATTTTATGCATACCACTTCATTTAACCTTGGCATATAGAAAAATCCAAAAGTCTTGCTAAATTCCTTTGATATCATGCTAGAAGAATGAAGCAAATTTGAATGGCTACTTAAGAAGTACCTAAGGGTTTTTACATGGACATACGAGGATATGATGGGAGTTGACTGATGGATAGTCGAGCATAAAATCTATACCTACTAACACATGAGACTGGTAAAATAAAAAACTTAGGCGAATGATACCATAATGGGCACAATTGGTAAAATAAGAAGTGGCAAAGTTCTTAGAGGTGGTTGATTACTTTGAATGGTTGGCCAACATAATACCAATACCTAATAAAGATGGATAGGTATGGATGTATGTGGATTATCTAGATCTAAATAAGGTATGACACAAGGATGACTTTTATTTGCCTTACATTACTGTCTTAGTGGATAGCGTAATGACTTATGTCATGTATTCATTCATGGATGGCTTTTCTGGCTATAACCAAATCCTTATGGCAATTAGATATAAGGTGAAGACTACCTTTATTACTGAATTAAGAATTTATTGTTATCAGGTAATGCCATTTGTATTAAAGAATGTTGGAGTAACCTATATCAATGGATGATAATCACATTATTTGATGACATAATTCATAAAGAGGTAGAAGTATACATCAATGATGTGATGGTAAAGTAAAAAAACATAGAAAGGAAATTTTAAGGCATTGGAGAAATTCTCACAAACAGTGGACAAGTATAATCTCAAGCTTAATCTAAAGAATTACGTATATGGAATTATCACAAACAAATTATTAAATCATGTAGTGAGTGAGAAAGGTATCGAAGTGGATCCAGATAAAGTGAAGGCCATCTAAGACATGCCCACATCGAAGATATAAAACGAGGTTAAAGGGTTCTCAAGATGTATCCAATATATCACTTGGTTCAGAGTTAGACTCACTCCCACATGCAAGCCAATCTTCAAGTTATTAAGAAAAGACTAGCTAATAGTATGGACTGAATAATGTTAGAAAAACTTCAAATGAATAATGGAGCATTTGTCTAACCTGCTAGTGTTGGGACCACCGAAGCTGGAGAAACCTTTGATCTTATACCTAACTATTGAATAAAGGTTTGTAGGAGCAATGTTAACATTGAAGGATGGAAAAAGGAATGAACAATGTTATGTATTGCCTCAATAAGAAGTTACTATGAAGAAAAGCACAATTAAGACTTGTTTAGTAATAGTTTAAGCCTTGAGGAAGTTATGATACCATTTCCAATCCTACTCTGTAAAGGTTGTTAAATATCTAGACCTAGTTAAGTATCTATATGAAGCTAGACCTAGTTAAGTATCTATATGAAGCTCTATCTTTAATAGAAAAACAGGTAAAGTGGCTAATATTTCTCATGGAGTTTGATATCAAGTATTTAATGAGAAAGGTAATTAAGGGTCAAATAGTTATAAAGTATTTTGCACAAGAAACACTAGTAGAATAGGAATAAAAGCCTTTTCAATTCCCTGATTAAGGCCTAAAAGCAATAGAGCCTTAAGGATGAAGGATGTACTTCAATGGGACAATGGATCAAAAAGAGGCAAAAGTAAGAGTGATTTTAGTTTCACTCAAAGAGAAGTTATTCCCTATGGCCAAGAAGCTAAATTTTAGAGTAACCAATGATATGATAGAGTATGAAGCCTGCGCCTTTGGTTTAGAGTCATTTGTGCAAATGAGGGTGAGAATAATAAAGATATTTGGATACTTTTTGCTAGTGATGTCTTAGGTGATTGATGAATGAGAATTGAAGGAAGAGCAATCGATTTCTTACTTGGAGTAGTTGAAGATGTTAAGCTAAAACTTTTAAAGGATTGTATTTTATCACCTCCTATGAGAAGAGAACATGAGGGCAGATGCCTTAGCTATCTTGGTTGCTATTTGGGACGAACACAAGACAATCCCAAATGAAACCTCTACTCATATATCTAGAACACTGTATTATGCTAGGGAAAGGGTGATGTAGATGACAATAGAAAATCATTCATGGTATTACAATGTGCAAAGGTATTTGGAGATTGTTACATACCCTAAGAGAGTAGGGAAGAAGGATAAGAATGTTATTTGGAGGTTGGCATCACAATTCATGATTTATGATGTATGATATATAAATGAATACTAGATAGGGTTCATTTGAGGTGCTTAATAGAGGAAGGAGCCAGTAAAGTGATGAAAGAGGTACATGTAGGGTTTTGCGATTTCCATATGAATAGAATGGCTTAGGCTAGGAAAATGTTAAGGATGGGTAGTACTGGACAACTATGGGATAAGGTTGCATCAAAATTGTATAGAGTTGTCACAAGTTCCAAGTTCATGGGAGTCATAACCATCTACCACTAACAAAACTACATAATTTGACCTCACCTTAACCATTTGCAACCTAGGGCATTGATGTGATTAGAGAAATCAATAAGCTTTTTATAAGGGTGCATTAGTACATTATGGCAATAGTTTACTATTTCTCAAAGTGGGTAGAAGTTGAATCCTTAAAAAAGTTAAGGGCAAAGCAAATAGCTAGATTCATAGAGAATAACCTTATTTGTTGCTATGGAATGCCACATCACATTATGATAGACAATGATATACATTTTTAAGATAAAGTCAAGATAATCTTAAAGAAGTGTGGAATGATTCACCATAAGCCCTCACTTTACAGACCATATACAAACAAGATATTTGAGACAAAAAATCAAAATATCAAGAATATCTTGGCTTCGAAGGTGAAAACTTATAAGGATTGATAAATAAAAGTTACCTTTTGCATTGTGGGAGTATCAAACCACTACTAGAACATCGATAAGGATGATGCCTTACTCTTTAGTATATGAGATAGAGGTAGTATTGCTGATAAAAAAAGAGATGAAATCCTTTTAGGTATTGGTTGAGATAAGGATCTATGAGTATAAGTGGGTTAAAATAATTATGATTACCTAGCTCTAATAGATGAGAAGAGATTAAAAGACTTCTATCACATTTAGCTATACCAAGTGAGGATGATGTGCACCTTTAACAAGAGCGCTAAGATGAGTATGATAAAGGTCGGTGATTTAGTACTTGAGGCAATGTGACTGCAAGCTCAGGATCCTAAGGGAAAGTTCAATCCAAATTGAGAATGTCTCTGTGAGGACAAATAGATATATTCAAGCAATGTGGTAAAGTTGTTAGATATGAATGAGATTGAATTTTAACATTAATAAACTTAGATTACCAAAGAAGTACCATATGTGAGGAAAATGAGAAAAAAATCAGCTTGCTAAGTTGAAAACTTGAAAGGGTGGCTTAGGTAAAAATTAGGATACAAGAAAATGAAAAATGAAGAAAGAGAAAAAAAAGAACAAGTTGCTAGGTCAAAACTCAAAAGCGCGACTTAGACAAAAATTAGAGCATAAAATGAAAATGATAAACTAAAAGGTGAGAGACTACAAATAGTCATTAGGGGAAATAATGTTAAGTCAACAGGGAATATCCATGTAGAAAGGGAACAATGACAAAGCGATCGCTAGAGATAGAGGATGAAGGCTAAGGTGCTAGCACGTCAAAGGCATTCATCGAGATAACGAGATGGTTTAGTGTGACATTATTAAAGTACTAACCATGCACTTAAGTAATATGTAATGTGTAAATTATAATGATTCATGGCAAACATATCACTAGAAGGAAACACATTTGCATTTTGAAAATAATCTTTGTTAAACATTTTTTTATGCTAAATGAAATACCAGAAGTTTTTCTACATGTGCATAACATTGTTTTGAATATTTTAAGATCCCAAAGCCCTATGTCTCTAACTATCATGTAGGCAAGCCTTTGAATTAGCATTGTTAGAAATGGAAGCCTTAGTGGGAAAAATGTGATAGATATAATAATTAGCCCACATAGGTTCCTTTTTGTCTAGGAAATGCTAAATTAAGGATCCTTTTATAAAAAAAAAAGGAAGGAAACCCACGGTATCTTGTGTGGCCCAAAACTGTCAACAAATTGTGGCATGGTCATAAAAGGTACTAGATGTCAGGGTAAGAATGATCACACAGTCCCCTAAGTGCTTAAAGTAACTCCAGTCAATCTCTACCATGGTAGGTCTAATGAATGCTAAAATTAGATATGTGGGACAGTCACTCGGTTCATTCAGTTCTAGTGGAAACAAGTCTTGATAGATGACAGTTCGAATGGTGTTATGAAAAATAGCACCATGCGTTGGGAGCCTTTAGTAATCCTTGCTTCTCCTACAATCATATCTTAAAAAAGAGAAAAATAGAGAAAGAAAAGCTCAATAGAACGACCTAAGTAAAAAAAAAATAAAAATAAAAAACTGTAGAAAGGCACATATTTAAAGTGGCAATGGACTTTTCGAGAAAGACTCGCTAATATCTAAGGATATCATGTCTAGGCCCATAATAGTCTCACAAAGGATTACAAAGAGTGGGATTTTCCATGACTCAATCTCCTCAATAAGTGATAAGGCCTACAAATCGATCTTTTAGTCATCTCACCGAAGCAAAAGTTCTCATATTAGAATAACTACTAAATTTTAGGCTTAAGTAGCCCCGACATGGTTCATCGAGGGGTATAAAGTGAGAAAAGGAGATGCCGAGATTTTTCTTCTCCTAAGGTGTATAGAGGCACCTCATTATAAGGCAAATCAAATAAGTCCATCATTTTTCGATTATGTGGGTAATCTAGGTACGATAGTGTTATTCAATTTACTCCAAGAATATGACAATCATAAATGGCACTGAACTTTTCTAGTGGGGAAGGCAAATTTCTATATCTCTAAAGTGGAAAAAAAGGTAGTGGGGTCTAATAATTACAAGTCGCTCATAAAAAATCAATGTTGGACTGGATGAATGAAAAATAACGAAGGGCTTTAAAACCCACTTAAGGAAGATCATACAAATTTGAGGTGGCAAAAGACTTCAAAAATGCTCTAGCCATTATGAAAAATGGAAAATAGTAAATGGGAATATAAAAATTGAGAAAAGAGAGTTTAAGTAGGAGGGAGAAGCTGAATAGTACTTGACAGTTATGGATAGTTAAGTTGATTTTATAGACTTGCTTGGTTGTCTATATAGATAATAACTTGTTTACATAGATAACTTATTGGTCTATATAGACCACTTTGACTGCAGTTTTTGTAGCAAGGCTTCTCTTAGATTTTTAGCAATTGGCTTATCTTGGACTTATTTAAAGAAGCACACATATAAGGGAAACGAAGATAATCAATATGTCATTCACTTAGATTGTATCTCATAAAAGTAGTTGAGGCATTTATTGCAATATGAATGTTAAATTCAACAACCCAAGCTGAAAATTTAATGTACTTAACAAGTGTACTAGTTTATTAAGTAGAGAAAAGATATCATTCCCACAAGGATTTAATAAAATAAATACTAAAACTATAGTCAACCTATAATTATTTGGATAACCTAATTTAAGAGAATAATTAAACAATGAAAATTCAAAACAAATAAAATATAGAAATTTATAGAGTAAAGCAAATAAAAGAAAAAGAATAATTAATGAAAGTTACAACATTCAAATTTAAAGAGTTAAGATTATTATTCCACCTAACTACTCAAATAGGTTTCAATTTATTAAATTCAATCAAGATAATTTATTATTTTCATAAGCTGGGATTTTTCCTAAATTTGCTTAATATTCCTTCACGACATATGTTAATTCTACTTTTATCAAGTAACCCTTAGAACCCTCTATAGAGTTTTTAAGATAAAAACACATTAAACTCTATGAGAAACTTGTAAAATCAGATGAGTCATGTTTATATATATATATATATATATATATATATATATATATATATATATACACACACCATTCAAATCACACTATAAATTATTTGATCAATTATGCAAAATCCTTTCCTAATTCATTCACATAGAATAAATCAATCAAAAGGTGGCCAAACTCTCAATAGCATTAAGCATAATAATTCATGAACAATATGTTGATTAAATAAAATAAAAATTAATCCATTCTTATGATAAAAGTTTTCCATAGCTTTAGTTATAAGAAAATCAACTCATTATTGTCTTCAATTGAGGTTGGTTGCCCTCTCCCTTTTCATTTCATGTTTCTCTTCCTTCTCCATACAAGAAAAGAGGCTCCTTTTTATAACACAACAATTTCTGTCAAAAATCTTTTATAAATGCTTAGAGGAATTGGATTGGTTTTGGACAATATCAAAAGAAGATCTCAATTTACGATAATTTTCTAAGCTAAATCTCCCAAATAGGGTAGGATCTATTATAAAAATCAAGCTAAAAAGTAGCCTTTTTATTCTTCAAAATTTGTCAACCTCAGATTGATAAGCCGTGCCCATGCCCTTTCACAACAAATCTTCTACTACAAACTATTCTTCTTCTCTTATTGATCCAACATTGAAGAATCTTGCAAATTAATGTTTAAACTCCCCTTTTCAACCTTAATGTACTTAAAATATCAAATTTAAATTTATTGAATATAAAATTTAATTAAAATTGAAAATTAAGCACACAATTTGGGAAAATCATCACAATTAAAATATGCACTTTTATGCCTTATCAAATTCCCCCATGTTGGCCCTAGTGCACTAAGAAGGGGAGGTTGAATTGGTGGCAAATGTGAACTTTTGATTTTGGAGGAATCACACAAATATGAAAGATTAGAGAAAGAGTAGAAGAAGAATGAACACAAGAGTTTTATAGTGGTTCGGGTATTGACCAACCCTACATCCACTCCCCAATTCACTAATTGAGTGTTCCACTCAATCACTAGTGTTTTACAAGCTCACACTCAACTTAGTGTTTAGTCTCACAATAAACCTTACTAGTGTTTTCTTAAGGCTCACACCAAACCTTATAAGTTTTTTCCTAAGGTTAACACTCAAACCTATATAAGAGTTTTACAACTAGTCTAACTATCATGCCTAACAAGAGTTTTCTATATAAGGGCTCACTCTAAAACCCTAGCCAAGGGTGTTTAAAGCTCACACCAAATTATGTACAAAGAAATAAAGAGTTAAAGTTGAGAATTAACTTTACAAGAGTTTTGGAACAATCAATGATTTTTCCTCTTGCATTTAAGTCCATTTGGTTGTATATTTATAGGCAATAACCACTAAAGACACGTTACAAAGAAACTATGTCTAAAGCTCCAAGTTGTGCTAGACATATCTTGCATTAAATATTCGTTAGACAAAATTCGCAGTTGCTATTTTTGAACTGTGTCTAACGGCTAGTCCATAGGGCATGAAACCATTGGTCTCTTTAAAAACTAGTCATTGGATCTTTCTAACAGACCTTAAAATTCACGGCTGCTACTTCAAATTTACGGTTGCTATTTTCCTTTTTCGATGCGATTGTCACTGTGAAATCGTCTGTCTAACATGGAGATGTTATTTCTTAAATTCGTGGTCACTATTGAAATTTGCGGTCATGACTTTTGAATCTTAATAACACTTTTTTTCAAAATTCATGGTCACGTCGAAATTCGCGATCACTAATTTTGAAGGCAGATTTTCAGACTTCTATTTTTTTTGCTGCTAATCATTACTATTCAGTTTCTAATGAGATTTTAACTTAATATCTATAAAAACAACACTTAAAATTGATATTAGAACCTTTCAATATATATTTTCAAGATCGAAAGAGAGTCTTGACTTAGGTTTGAATAACTTAGTCCAATAATCCCCCCTTTTTTGATTTTGGCAATCTAGATTGAATATGTAAAGTATAAAGAATTAATTATGTATGCTCCTAAGAGAATGATTGTGAAGTGATTCAAATAATAAGTATAAAATTGCTCCCCTTCAATCCATACTCCCCTTTAGTTATTCTAATAAGATCATTATCTTAGTTTATAACAAATGTAGTTCAATTTTCTCTCTTTTTTGCATGTTCCCTCTTTGTATATTGAGTCAATTATCTCTCTTCCTTTGTCAAGATAAAAAAGAGAGGAAATAAGAGGGAATAAGAAAGAGAATGGGGAATATGATAGGGAATGTCCATAAACTTGTCAATTATAGAAACTTAAATTAGAATAGAAAAGATAAGTAATTTTGCTTGATCACAATATGTCACATAAGAAGATAAATGAATGAAATATAAGTTGCATGAAAAATTTATATATAAAAGAACATAAATGCAAAATAATTCAAACATTTAAAGATGCTTGAATATACAAGCTAAGGCTATAAATTTAAGAATTTTCATATATGACCCTAGTATATAGTATATGTTTTTTTGATGATTGATTTCAATATTTGAAATATAGAAAACCTTAAATGCAAAATGAATTGATTCAAATCATCACACAATCAATCAAATCAAATCAAACATGTCAACACATAGATATATCAAGCAATAAAACTCCCCCTAAATGTATTCATAAATATATTATGTTAAAAACATAAGGGATAAGGGATACATTACAAGTTTAGTATCAATGGTTTGATACCAAATAACCATTTGAAACTTTCTCCCTTCTTCATTAGCAATCTCCATTCACCTTTAGTTTTTCCATGATAAGAATTTGGTGTATGAGTCCACATCCTACAATATCAAACACTTTGCTTGAGTGCCCAAAGATACTTGGGTCCTTGAGGGTTAGTCTTGGAAGGGTCCTCTAATTTGAGGAGTGCCTTCCTAATATGGCAAAATACATTGGTGTGCCTATATCTCATGCAATAATGACATTGAAGGTTAGACTTATGAGTCTTTATCCTATGCATAACCATAATATAAGTATGGGGCCTTCTCATTCTTAGGTGGTGAGAATGTATGTAAGTGCATAAGTGCTTAGGAGTTGAAAATAATTTTTTATGTTTGTGTGGTTGAACATGCTTCTTGTTAGAAATATAAGCATAATTTGCTCTTTAAGCCTAAGCTCTTAAGCTTTGGGGGGGCCTTTCCTTTGCTTTTAGGCATATGTGGCTTAGTGCTGGGAGCACCTCTCTTCCCTATAACCTCAATACTTGAAGTTCAAGGTGTTAATGCTTTAATGAATGTAGTGAGTGAAGATGTATATGTGGAGGCTTCATTGAAGCCTAAACTATGCCTAACTAATATAAGTCTTTGTGCTACTATAAGTGTATCCAAAGCTTCCTTTCCCTTGTGGAACTTAGATATAGAGTTTCTAAGCTCAATGACTTCACTCTTTAGGGAGTCATTTTTCTTTCTTAAGGAAGTTAAGGATGGAAAAGATTTTGAAAGACTCTCAACAAATTTTTTGAGTTCTTCATTTAAAGTCCTTAATTCACTTACATGACTATTTAAGGATTTAAATTCATCCTCTAGTTTAGAACATTTTTTTTGTAAGTTTTCATTTGTGATTTATATTTATCACATCTCAAAGTAAGAGCTTCAAGAAGCTCATCATCTGTATCATCAAATGTATCATAAACATCATAAGAGTGTGGAGAAGTACTTACCTCTTTGAAGGAGTCCTCTTGAGCTATGAAGTAAAAGTTTACTACTTCATCTTCTTCTTCATCACTTGAATCATCATCCCAAATAGCTTTGAAGCTCTTATTCTTTTCCTTGTGATGATAAGAAGATAACTTTCTTTGTATTCTTCTTTCTCTTCTCCTTTTCATCAAGTCCTTGGTCCTTCTTGATATTTTAGCAAGCTCTTTTTCCTTTTAATCACTTTCATTGAGTCACTTGAGCTTGAATAATCTTCTTGAGCTTTGAAGGTAAATTCTTTCTTCTCCTCTTTGTCTTTGTGTCCTCTTAGCTTCTTCAACTCTTCATCCTTTTTTAGAGAGCCATCTTATGAGTGAGAAGCTTACTAATGAGGGTATCAGTTGGTACTTTCCTAATCTCTAGATTGGACTATTGAATACAACATACTCTTATACTAAATTTATCTAATAGAAGAGATTTGAGGATTTTAGTGTTTACCTCATAGTTGTTAAGAATCCTTCTAAACTTTTTCATGATTGTGATAATAGAAAGGAGTTTATTTGTCATTTCAATGATGCTTTCATGGTCTTTTATCATGAAGAACTCCCACTCTATCACATACATCTCCAACACACTTGATTTCATAAGAGTTGTGGCTTCATGATAGTTTTCTAGTGCTTTCCATATGGCATGTGCAGTTTGGCAATGTTGAACTCTCCCAATTTCTTCTTTTGACATGGAGCTTAAGAGAATAACCATTGTCCTCTTATTATTCCCATTTTCCTTCCTTTGTGCTTCACTCCATTAATCTCTTATAATTGCCACCTCTACTCCTTCAACCATTTTTGTTGGAGGCTTCTACTCTTTAAATATATAATCCCATAAGTTGATGAGATCTCTATCAAGATAGATCTCCATTTTATGCTTCCAATGAGCATAATCATTACCATCAAGGTGGGGATTAAGGTGAGAGTGGACTTCTTCTAGTGCCATTGATCTTTTCTCATGCAATTAAGGCTTGAATTGAGACTTTGGTTTGATACCTATTATTGGCCCCAGTACACTAGGAATGGGGGGGTTAGATTGGTGGCAAATTTGAATTTTTGATTTTGGAGGAACCTCACAAATATGAAAGATAAGAGAAAGAGAAGAAGAAGAATAAACACAAGAGTTTTATAGTGGTTTAGGCATTAACCAAACCTACATCCACTCTTTAATTCATCAATTGGGTGTTTCACTCAATCACTAGTGTTTTACAAGCTCACACTCAACTTAGTGTTTAGGCTCACACAAAACCTTACAAGTGTTTTCCCATGGCTCACACTCAACCTAGTGTTTTAGGCTCACACCAAACCTTACAAGTGTTTTCCCAAGGTTAACACTCAAATCTATACAAGAGTTTTATAATTAGGCTAACTCCCAAGCCTAAACAAGAGTTTTCTATACAAGGGTTCACTCTCAAACCTAAGCCAAGGGTGTTTAAAGCTCACACCAAACTATGTATAAAGAAATAAAGAGTTAAAGTTGAGAATTAACTTTACAAGAGTTTTGGTAGAATCAATGGTTTTTCCTCTTGCATTCAAGTCTATTTGGTGGTGTATTTATAGGCAATAACCACCAAAGACACGTTACAAAGAAACTATACCTAAATCTCTAAGTTGTGCTAAACATATCTTGCATTAAATGTTCATTAGATGAAATTTGCGGACGATACAAAATTTGCAGTCGCTATTTTTGAACTATATATAATGGCTAGTCCATGTGGCATGAAACCATTGGTCTCTTAAAAAACTAGCTATTGGGTCTTTCTAACGGATCTTAAATTTCATTGTCACTACTTCAAATTTGTGGTCGCTATTTTCTTTTTTGGACGTGATTCTCACCATGAAATCGTCTGTCTAACATGGATATGTTGTTTTACAAATTTGCGGTCGCTATCAAAATTCACAGTTATGACTTTGAATCTCAACAACATTTGATTCAAAATTCGCGGTCACTTTAAAATTCACAGTCGCTAATTTCGAAGGCAGATTTTCAGACTTTGATTTTTTTTGCTTCTAATCACTTCTATTCAACTTCCAATGAGATTCTATCTTAATGTCTACAAAAACAACACTTAAAATTGATATTAGAACCTTTCAATCTATATTGTCAAGATCAAAAGAGAGTCTTGACTTAGGTTTGAATAACCTAGTCTAACACCCCACACTTAAGATAATGATTGTCCTCAAGCATACTTAACTTAAACTCAATAAAGTTACTCATTCATCATTTCTTACTTTTTTAGTTTGTAATCAAATTATCCTTAAGCATACTTAACTCAAACTCAATAACGCTACTCATTCATCATTTCTTACTCTTTTAGTTTGTCATCAAACAATCTCAAATCACCAATCCATAATGAAATTAAGTCAAATGGCAATTAAAAGAAACAAGTATTTCATAAATGAACTCTTAAAAATAAGACAAACACTCTTTGCCTTAACAACCCCTTTAAAATCAAATGCAATAAGATTCAAATATCCTCTAAATGGTTTCATTCAATGCTCTAAAAATGTTTAGGGTATTAATAAACTCTCAAGTCAAAACAAAGGATAATATTACCATAAGCTTGCCCATATATCATTATCTCCACCATTTAGTATGAGTTTTATGCATCAAAAATAAAAAAGAGATATAAAATGGATTGTAATGTGGTATGAATTTAGGTTTGATAAAAAGGGAATCATGGGTGAGAAATTATCAAAGGAATTAATTTAATTGGCATGAATTCAACCTTTTCTTTCAATAACCACTTCTTAGAGAAATCAAAATATTTTTCTTTTTCTTTTCATGATTTTTTAAGTTGTTTTTAGCCTTTTTACATGAAAGAAAACATTTGTGATGAATGCCTTTGGTTACTTAGTGTGAAACAAATTTATAATGCTTTAGCATACTCATAAATTGGCAACCGTTTGAGGCGAAGATTAACAATTGTAATGAATATCCCCATTTACTAAGCACCAACATAAAAGAGTAGAAATTTGAATTTATTTTTTTCCAACAATTTGATTAAAAATGGTTCTCATTCTCATGCCAATTTAATTAAAATCTTTTGATAAAAAAGGGTAAAGAAAAATTAAAAAGGTTCAAGGTAAAATTAATGTGGTACAAACAAAGAAAAGTTAAGGCTCAATTTGGCTTTCCTAAGGGAATAACATAAGGTAAGCTTTTCATGGCTTAATGGGGCTAACCTAGATAACCTTCCTATTTTTTAACATCAAAACTCATTAACAAGGTCTTGAAATGCATAACAAGGCAATTTCTAAAATATACAACCCAAGTTTGATAACACTCAATAAAACAAAATAGAGCAACAAAGAATAAAAATGTTGATTGGCTCAAAAGCTCATAATTAAGGTTCAATTTTATTGAATCTTGCACAATTTTCATTCAAGTCAATTATTATAGCAAAGAACAACTCACCCAAGTAAAAGAAATTCACTTAATCATGCTTACATCTCTTTAATGCAAAAATTTTTTGAACTCAAAGTTTATGATAACTAAAATCATTCTCAAGCTGACACAAAAGAGCAAAAATTTCTTAAAGAAAATATTATCAAGCAGGGATAAAAATTTGCCTAAGTCAAAGAATGCAACCTAAATATGCAAAGCTTCCCCTACACTTAGAATATACATTGTCCCTAATGTAGCCAAAAGAAAGAGAGAAAAGAAACAAACAAGAAATAAAAGCTATAAAAAGAAAGAAGTAAAGAAAAACTCCCTTAAAATTAAAGCTGAAAGCTAAGGTGATAGTGGAAATGGTGGCTGAAACCTTACAAAGTCAAAGTGAGGGGCAAAATTTTGCTCCATCTCATACATGTGATGTTGCTGCTAGGTTTGTTATTTTGGTTTTTTTTTTTGGAAATAAAAGAAAAGTAATAATAATAATAATAATAATAATAATAATAATAATAATAATAATAATAATAATAATAATAATAATAATAATAATTCAAAGATGGGGAGTAGAAAAGATGACCGTTGGTTTGGGTGGGAGTTATGGTGGTCGACTAGTGTTGATATAGGAAGTCAGGGCAAGGAAAGATGAGTAGGCCAAGTAGGTGAATATCGAGAAAGAGGGCAGTGGTGTGGACTACATCAGTGTCAGATTTGGAGTAGCGCGAGGTTCAAATCTGGATTAGGCTAAGTGAAGACATGGACTATGATGAATTGGTAAGTGGGGAGTTGGTGTGGATGGAGGAGAGATGCAACAATTAGAGAGGAGGACCGATTAGGAAACATTGATAGTTGGAGGGTGAAAGTAGAGACATAATGGAGGAAAAGGCTGATCGGTAGGGTGAGCTTGATCGAAGAAAGCTTGTTGGGTCGGCTATGGAGGTTTGAGGGAGTAGAGAAATATAAAAGAAAGTTAAATATAATTAACCAAAGTTAAAAAGAAACATAGAAGGTTGCTAATTAGAAATTTGGGCAAAAGATTTGAGTCAATAGCTCGTGGGCACACCTTATGTATGGTAAAGATTTTATGCAATAGTCCATGGGCATGGCTTATGCTAACTAACAAATAAGACATAAACAAAAACAATAAGAAGATTTAGTGTGATAAGCAGCGGGCATGACTTATGGAGGCTAATGATTATTGTCAACTGGTCAATAAGCCACAGGCATACCTTATATAAAAATGAATATTTGATTACTTTTTTGAAAATTAATTTAAAAATATGCCCAAAAGATTAAAAATCCAAAATACAATGAAAAGTAAGAAAAATTTGCAAAAATAAAATAAAGTATAAAATTATAAAATTGAAGTATTGGGTTGCCTCCTAACAAACACTCTTTTAAAGTCACTAGCTTGACCTCTCTTCTCTTTTTGAAGGATTTTTTTTCAAGCAATAAGGGAATTCATAGAAATAGGTTGTTCCTTAGGCACCCCTTTCAGCTTTTTCTCTTAGAGACCTGTTAATTTAGATGAAATAATCATAGGTAAGGTTGAGTTTTCTTCTAATAATATATATTTTAAATGAGGAGGTAAAGGCTTAAGTTTCAAAGTTGGTGGTCTTTTAATTGAAGATCTTAATTATTTGGTAGGAGTAGATTCCTTCAAAGGTAAAAATTTCCTTTGCTTGCATCCATCTTGACCCATGTCCAAGTAAGTGAATTTCTCGTTATGTTCTTCATCCTAGACATGTGCATCATCACAAGAATTAAGAATGATACTTTCTAAAGTATCTTCTAATTTCAATATATTTGCTTTATTTGCATACATATTAATGTAGTCAATCATATTTATTTCATGTTTAATGGTGTCAGGATGTTTAATGGTTTTAAACACATTAAACACTACTTCCTTACCATTAACTCTAAGAGTAAGTAAACCTTTTCGTACATAAATTAAAGATTTACTAGTAGCAAGAAAAAGGTCTACCTAGAATCAAAGGCAATGCTCCATCTTCCTTCATATCTAACACAATAAAATCAACAAGTATAATAAATTTGCCCACCTTAACTAAAATATCCTTTACTATTCCCCTAAGATATTTAATACTTATATTGGCTAGTTGCAAAGCAATAGTAGTGCATTTTAATTCGTGCAATCCAAGGTTTCAAAAGTTGAGTATGGCTTCAAGTTTACACTAGCACCTAGATCACATAAAGATTTCTGAAATTTAGTCTCCTATAGTGCAAGGGATATAAAAAATCCCTAGATCTTTGAGTTTTGGGAGTAATTTATTTTGGAAAATTGATGAGCATTCTTCATTATGCTTCACAATCTCATACTCTTCCTATCTCCATTTATTGGAAATCACATCCTTAAAAAATTTAGCATAATTTGGCATTTGAGAAACTACATTAAGAAGAGGAATATTGATTTGTACATTTTTAAACACCTCTAAAAATTTATCGAATTATTTGTCCAAATTAGCATTCAAAACTCTTTTAGGATAAAGAGGAGGAAGTTTAATAGCATCTAAATTAAGTTTAGGTGTACTCCTTGTGGTTTCTATGGATGAGTCATCAACCTTGTCATGTTCCTCTTTCTTTTCGCCTTCAATGTCTGTTATCTCGCCACCTTTTGAAGTGATAACATGTATTATTTTGGATTCTTCTCGGTATTGCTAGGAAAGTGACATTTTCTTTCAAATATCGTGTCAATCAGTTGTCTCATTTGAACTTTCAAATTCCGTATAGATGTCTCAGGATTTTGAAATTTTTCTTTGGTGCTATTAATGAATTTGGTAATTAAATTCTCCAAATTTGCTTTGTTCTCTTGTGATGGCGATTGTTGAAATCCATGGGATGCCTTTGGTTGGTTATTACTCTAAGAAATATTTAGACGGGTCCTCCACCTTGGATTGTATGTTTTTAAATAAGGATTAAAATTTAACTTGCCATTATGAGAAATAAAATGAGCACTTTTATAAGAAATAAAAGGATTTTCTACATGATAATAAGAGCTTGGATGTCCCATTATGCCACATAAGTTACATGGATCAAATGTTTAAACATTCATTGTTATATCACCAAGAGTATCTAATTTTTTATTTAAAGAAGAAATTTGAACGAATAAAGTAGTAAATGAATCAATATTGTGCACTTCATGTCCACTAGGATAAACTCTATCATTATTCCATTAATGGCTATTAGAAGTCATCCCCTCTATTAGCTGAAAGGTTTCATTATGATATTTTCTCATAATTGTACCACCTCCAATCGCATCAATAATTGAATGGTTAGACGGAGTAACACCATTATAAAAAGTTTGAATTTGACACAAATTTTTATTCCATGATTAGGACACCTCCTAAGCAGTTCCTTAAATTGCTCCCAAGCCTCATATAATGTCTCGCTCTCTAATTGAACAAAAGTAGTAATATCATTTATCAATTTTGCAGTTTTAGTAGGAGGAAAATACTTAACCAAAATTTTTTGAGTCAAATAAGCCCATGTATTGATACAATTTGAAGGAAGTGAATTAAGCCAATCCTTAGCCTTATCTCGTAATGAAAAAGGAAAAAGTCTAATTCTAATAACATCATCATTAACTCCATTATACTTAAAGGTGTCACAAATCTCTAAGAAGTTGACATTGTGTGCATTAGGATCATCACTTGGTAGGCCACTAAATTAAATACTGGTTTGAATCATTTGGATGATTTTTGGCTTGATTTCAAAGTTGTTGGCTTGGATTGTCGGCTTACTAATGCTAGAAGTGGCTCCATCAATTGTAGGACAAGCATAGTCCAAAAGAGTCCGATTGGCATTTGCTGGATCCACTATTCTGATTTGAACTTGCTCTTACTTTTTACTTTTGTTAACTCTTCGATGTGTATGGAAAGTTCTCTATGTTTCAGGATCAAGTTCTATTGGTTCCTTGCCAATAGTGCATGTCATGTCCAATCAACCTGAGGAAGCAAGAGTTAAAAGCTAAATTAAAAAATAGAAAATCCAAATTAATCATGATTAACAAGTTCTAATATCAATTTTGGATTAAATCCCTTGCAACAATGCTAAAAACTTGATAGTTGAAAATTTAGTATGCCTAACAGTTTGTCAAGTAGTAAAAAGATATCTTTCCTATGAGGATTTAATAAAATAAGTACTAAAACTATATTTAATCTATGATTATTTGGACAACTGAATTTAAGAGAATAATTAAACTATGAAAATTCAAAACAAATAAAATACAAAAATTTAAAGACTAAAAGCAAATATAAGGAAAACAATAATTAATTAAAGTTGCAACAATCAAATCTAAAGAGCTAAGACTATTGGTCTACCTAACCACTCTAATAGATTTCAATTTATTAAATTCAATCAAGATAATTTATTATTTTCGTAAGCTAAGATTTTTCCTAAAATTACTTCATATTCCCTTTCGGGACATATTAATTCTACTTCTATCAAGTAACCCTTAGATTCCTTTACAAGTTTTCAACATAGAAAACATATTATACTCTGTGAAAAATCTGTAAAACATATGAATCATGTATATATATCCCTATATATCATTCAATTCACACCATAAATTATTTGATCAATTATGCAAAATCCTTTCCCCATTCATTCACATAAAATAAATCAATTAAGAGGTGGTCAAACTCTCAATAGCATTAAGCAAAATAATTCATGGACAATATGAAAATAAAGATATCTTGATTAAATAAAATAAAAATCAATCCATTATTGTGACAAGGCTTTCCATAGCCTTAGCTACGAGAAAATTAGCTCATTAATAAGAAAAGAAAACTAAAAAGAAGAAGAAGAAGAAGAAGAAGAAATAAATTCATGAGTTCACAATGTAAGAGAAGATTGTCTCAATTAAGGTTGGTTGCCCTTTCCCTTTGCTCTTCACATTTATCTTCCTCTTCCATACAAGAAAAGAGGCTCCTATTTATAGCACAATAATTTCTCTCAAAGATCTTCCAAAAATCCATAGAGGAATTAGGTTCCTAATTAGTTTTAGACAATATCAAAAGAATATCTAAATCTAGGATAATTTTCTAAGCCAAATATCCCAAATAAGAGAGGATCTATTATAAAAATCAAACTAAAAGGTAGCACCTATTATAAAAATCAAACTGAACGGTAGCACCTAGCTCTTCAAAATTTGTTAGTCTCAAATTGATAAGTTGCGCTTGTGCCATATCATAACAAATCTTCTACTGCAAACTGCTTTTCTTCTCTTGTTGACCACAAATTGAAGAATCTTGGAAATTAATGTCTAAACTCCCCTTTTCAACCTTAATGTACCTAAAATATCAAGTTTAAATTTTTTGAATATAAAATTCAATTAAAATTGAAAATTAAGCACATAATTCAGGAAAATCATCACAATTAAAATATGCATTTTTACGCCTTATTAATGCCTAAGTGTTGTAGTACAGTTCAAATAATGTATCAAGATTCCTATAGCTAACAACGAGTCCATATAATATAAAGAAAACAAAAATCAAGAAATCTGATTACAGTTGTGATAGGCCTAATCGTCATCACTTCCTGCTTGAAAGTGCCTACATAATCCTTAGACTCCTTTAACATTAATAACTCGAGGTTCACCTTAGGCTTTGTCAGTTTAGCACGCATCTCCTAGAGCTCATAATCCTTCAACTAGATCACCTCTTACAGCAATACTAGATTTAGGATGGCTAAAACATGCACACTAACATGAACACAACCATGTATACATGAATTTGAATTTTCACTAACTTGTTGGTCACACATCCATTGAGTGAGCATCTGCTTCAGTGTAGCTATGAGATCAAACATGTACTCAGCTTAGATACAAGAAATCTACACAAATACAAAGTAAAGTTAGTAAAAGCAAAAATGCAAAAGCTTGGAAATGATGGAAACACCTATGTGAGTGGTGTCAGTGGACTCAAAGGAGCATGAAGATTGTGTAAGCTTTAGCACCACTATAGAGCCCATGATAGAGGAGTAGTGCATTGGAACTATTATGGAACAACTCTACCTCCCCAACCATAGTAGGCCCCAAGCCTGACGTATTTACAGTGTGATTCCATTTATGTCTCCTCTTTATCCATGATGGATTTAAAGGTACGTAGCTCAAAATGAGCTTTCGTGCCATGTGCGCTTCAACATAAAACCATCCCTGTATGTGTCTCATATCAAAAGAATGATTAGATGCATGCTTAGGACATCAAAATCACTCTAATTAGTGACTCCTTTATCCATGCTTTCTATCCCTTGGTACCAGTAACTAGCTTCTCTTTGGGCTGCAAGTTTAAAACCTGCTAAAACTCTGCTCCCTCCAAGTCTGTGACGTAAAATTTAGAGGAAGCTATGGCACCGAGTGTGCATCAAGAGCCTTTCACTAGAGTCGTGCATGCTTTCCATGGTACCACTCTTTGATTAAAGGCTCTACTAAAAGTTGATGCATATAAGAACACCACTATACCTTAACCAGTTAAATCCGCTATGTGGCCATTGGCCCCCTCCACTCTAAGAGTAGCTGCAAGAAAGAGAACACAATTTTAAGTGTTTCAACAAGCACAAAAATCATAAAACTAACAAACTAACTTATTTTTATAAGAAACATACCTAAGCTATTCTAAGCCTCTTTAGGCGGTTACACCTAATCTCCAATGACTTCTTAATGTGGTGGGCACCACTCTAGTGCTGGAAGTGTAGATAACAAAATTCCATATTAAAAGGGGAAGACTACCCTCAAGTAACCTTATCTTAATAGCACAAGCCTGTTAAGAACACATCATTAGTAAAGCAAACATAAATAAATAGAAAATAAAGAAGAAAAGGTGTATCTGGAATGACACGTCTCTCAAGAACTCTCCAATAGTTGTTAAGGTATGACAACCCTCGGTAGCAATGCTCTAAAAATTTATAGAGGTGGGCTATGATTACTAACACCCAGTAAAAGTGACATGCTAACTAGAAGTCCTAAAGGGTTGGTAGTAGACAAATCTCTACAATGTTCCCTAGGTTAGAGAATAATGTCCCCGTCAGGCTATACAATTGAAAACATTAGGTAGCCTGGTCGATTTGCTTTATAGTGCTTTGATTAGTAACCACTGAAGCACTTTTCTTTAAGCTGAAGCGCTTGAAGGCGCCCTCTATGTGAGGAACACATCTTAGTAGCCATATGATGTAGTTAATTTGCAACGTAAGATGAAACACACTAGCATTATTCGAGAAAGGATATCCAAGTAGTGAATCGTAGTCATACATGTGAAATTCCTTAGCATGAAAGTGTGCTCCTCGATATGTAAAAGATGGAATGTATTGATGGTATCCATCCACCTTTCAGCCAACACTTGCATAGTTGTAATGTTGCTCATAGTAGGCTAACTAATAGGGTCTTTACAAAAGGGAGGACATCTATCCCCTCAATCTGTGTGATTGCTTGAAGAAAAAGGTGTTCGAACCACACCATACCGCTTCCTTTACTGAAGGGGACATCACCTTGAAAAAAAAGGAAGAAAGTCAGCAAAATGTGTCACAATAGATCAAAAGACAATTGTAATCAACCAAGCGAGGAAGAAATAAAATAAACCAAAAGTAGAGTAACATGAGACATAATAACTCACTTAAGAGTAAAAAATTATAAATCGTAGCACTATAAAATCTCCGGTATGTGCATTATACACAAAATTCATTCAGATTTGTTTTTTTTTTTTTGCATGCAGGAGCCCATAAAGAAGAAGTCATAAATAAAGGATGTGAAAAAATGTAATAATTCATAAAAATATAGAAAGACATTATAAGGAACCCCCAGGTATGCATAAAATCAAATTAAATAATTTTTTAAGACTAATCTTGGTATTCGTGTAAGCATGCAGGGAAATTAAGAACAAAGCACAAATAATGTCAAATGCATACAATGAAAATATTCAATTTGTAATATTGTAGATGTTAATTGGTTAGAATCAGATAATTTGCAAAAAAAGTCCACAAAATTAATTTGCAAACAAATAGGCAGTCATAGAAATTTGATAAATTCCACAATTTACAAAAATAAAATTTGTTAGGTCCTGCAAGTATGCATTCTACTACCCTAAATTATTTCCATAGTTAATATAAACAATTTTAATAAGCAATAATTAAGAAAAATTATAAACACAAGACAATCACACAAAATAAGGTGATAATCAAGCAAATAATTAGACAATTATTTCCAAAATTCTACAAGTGACTGTCCTATAAACTAATATATTTTTCAAAGATTAACCTAATATTTGCATGCATATTAGAGTTTGTGATGATGCCAAAATTTTCAAAAGTGCTAAAAATTAAAGAAAATGAATAAGAACATAAAGCATAGATAGATGGCCTAATAGAGGTCATAGACGAGATGTAAGTCCTTACTAGCTCTAAGCCCTCTGGACACATCGTAGGAAGCATGTGCTTGAGGGAGAGGTTGACACAAAGCTATGACACAATATTATAGTTGTCAGCTCATTGTAAGGGACATCGTCTTCCTCAAGGAAGTTAGTGAAAGCTTCGTAAAAATTAAGCATAAGGGCATCTTGATGTGCCATTGTGATCCAAAGATCAAAGAAATTCTAAAAGAACTAAGTCTAGAGGATTTAGAGTAAGAGAAAAATGAAAAAAGAGAGTGAAGGCGTGAGAATGAGGATTAGGGCCGACTAATGGGGTACTTATGCCCCAAGTGGTTTTTACAAATGACTAATACCCCTTTATGCCCTAAAATTTTCAATACCCTTTCATGCCTTCCATTTAATTATCTATATAAACAAGCTTTTGTTTATAGAGAATTCTAAACAAATCAAGGAAGGAAAGGAAAAAGAAAAGAAAAGATAGAAAAGGAAAGAAAAGAAGGCAAAAAGAAAAAGAAAAGCCAAGAAATGAGGGCACACCCTTTTCAGTCAAATTTAGTAAAATGACCAGAATGCCCCTACACCCTCAAAACAAAAATATACCATGAAAACCTAGTTAGAACACAAGGAGAGCTAATCAAAATGTCAGAACCACTACCATAATACATAATCATCTTTAATATTTGCTAGAAAAGACCACTAATGCATTGTTTCACTTCCAATATTTATGAGAATACAGAATCTTCTTGAATGCTTACTAGATCGCTATTGAACCATCATTTCGTACTAGAATGGTTATCAAAATATAAAATCTTTTTCAGTACTTTCCAAAGTACTGTTAAACCATCACTTTTTGCCAAAATGGCTATCAGAATAGAAAATATTTGTTAGTGCTTGCCAAAGTGTTGTTGAACCACCTTTTTCTTGTGAGATTTAATAACAAAATGTGATCTCACTTTCAATATATGGTTGAAGGTTGCTAAGATATGACCTTAGTACCAACTAGAAGGCTACTAAAAAGCTTTGTACCTACTAGAAAAATGTTAAGACAAATGATAAACCCCAGTACCTACTTGAGAGCTATTGGAAGAACATATTTGACACTAATACCCACTATAGAACTGCCATACATCTTTGTACCTGATAGAAAGCTTCTAAAAGAGTAACCAACTATCTTGGTACCTGTTAAAAAGCTACCAAGGACCTTAGTATTTAGTTAATGAGCTACTAAGAAAGTTGTATCCTTTTATATCCTTTATCTGGTTTTTACATTTACTACTAATACTTTGTTATGTCGTGTTCAATCATCATTTCTCAAATGTCATTTTGCATGCCCTTCAAAATAGGGACAAATTATGAGCACTAGATTTTGGGTCTTTATTATGCAAGCTCAACGATTAAAAACTTTTAGAATTATCCCAAAAGAATAGGGGATAGATTGCATAAGAAAGGAATGAAAGCTTAGAGGAAACCTTGAATCAAACCCACTTTTCAACCAAACTAAACCTTGACAGCCTTAGAGGAAAGTAATTTGTTAGCCATATAGCCAACATAGATGGTTGTACAACTGGCATAGATGGTTGTTCAACCAACTTTAAAGATTTGAATAACCATCCTCTTGGTTGAACAAAAATGCCTTAAATCCTTAGAACTTGTCAGAATAGTTGACCAACCAATCCAAAAATATACAACCAACTCCTTAGCTGTATAGATAATTTGAAATCCTAATTCTCTAGAAGATTTTTTGATCCTATCTACTAGAGGTTAAGGATAAAGTGCAACCCAAGCCATTAAGCTCAAGTGCACTCTTCTCACTTCTATAAATACCTATTAAAGGGATGTTTAGAAACCTTAAAGTTAGTTTATTAAAGTTCACTCTCACAACCCTAAAAACACTTCATTCACGTAAAAAAACCAAACATCCAACACTCATACTAAGAGTCATGGTAGAAATCAAACTTTTGTGGCTCACTTTGCATTATTTTCGTAGCATATTGGAGGATTATTCACCATCAAAGTGCCTCTGAACACAAAAGACACATAAAGGGCATCTAAGATTTAAACTTTCCTCCTTCTTTTTCTTTTTTTTCTTTCTCTTTTTTTTTCTTTCTCTTTTTTTCAAAACCATAGTACTAGAGGTCCATATAGACTTTTTTATAGTATGTACAAACCACTAGCTTGGTTGTATAGATCACCATTTAGTCTATACAACCATATTTAAATATAACTAATAATTTTTCTTCTTCACTTTTTGCTTATGTTTAGGTTTTTAAGGTTTCTTTAAGGATCTTGTTAGCCCTAGTAATAGGAATGGATTGGTCCTAAGGCTTATGACCCATATCCTTTCACTAAGGGGCAAAGATCAAGAAAATGGGTTTTGTTTTTGATGATTTTAATGTCTTACTCCATGCTTCTTTACATAATCTTTCTTACATGTTTTTAAGTTTATGTCTTTAGGAATATGATAAGAAGAGAGGATATCCCCTATGACCCTTTGATTTCATTACATTTTGGTGTTTATTTAAGTTTATTCGTTACTTTTACATATCTTTATCTTTGGCACCATGGAGAGAGGGTGATGAGCTTGCTAGCTTGCACACTTACTCCACTTTATTTTGGTGATTTCATGTCAAAAAGGGAGAGGATTAACTACCATAAGATTGTATTATGCTTCTTTGGATGTTCCTTCACCTTCTTAGGTACCAAACTTCCATTAATAGTTAGAGGTGTTTTGAGGATGCCCTCGACTTATGGAGCTCCTTTGGAGCATTATTAGAATAGGATTCAATGTCCTATGACCCCCTAAAGTTGGTAACTTAAATCTTTGCCTAAGTCCTTTCCTCTATCCTCCATCTGCATTCTACCTATTCCATGCATTATGTGTTAATATTGTTCATGCCATTTTTTATTTGTGTTTCATGTTTGATTAGGCATGTCACTTTGTTATTAATATGTGAATGGACATAGTTGTATGATTAAATCCTACTAATTTGGATTTAGACATGATTATAATGCATAAATGTGATAAGGTGGGTATATTGTCTCTTTTGGTATGATGGATAATCTTTGCCTAAGATGGTGGTTTGATTAGATCTTAAGGTAGTTTAAACCTTTATTTTGATTATGATTTAGTACTAACATGTATTTCTTTTGGCAAGTTAATATACATTTTATTTATATATTGCATATATATTTATGTTAATGCAATTCCTATTTGTGATAATATGTGTACCATTTTCCCCTTGGTGAATGAATAATGATTAATGATGTGTTTGATTTGAGAAGTGTTAGGTGAATGTTTTAGGACCGTTTAAATGAACTAGTTAATATTATGATTAAGATTGTAATTGTGAACCAAATATACCTGAATGACGAATCCCTAAATCTAGGCAGTTTAGGGTTGCCTAACCTCTTTTCCATGTTGTACCCAATTCTTGAACCCAATCTCTGATGGGATAAAGACGAATTAGGCTTCTAATTGACTTATTAGTCTTAGAATCTATTCTTGATGAAAATTTTCTTGACCAAAGTTGGGTGGTGGATCCATTTTGATTTAAAGGTGATACTAAAGTGTTGCCCTGCCTTGGTCCCCTGTTGACCATATAATTCTCCAAAAGGGCTTTGAACTTTGTGAAGCCTTCCTAAAAGGTCCCTTGATGGTTGATAAAAGATTAATAGTAATAAGTAAGATACCATTCTTCCAAGCATAGTCGTGAAATTTAGACACTCACACAAATGAATTCTATATTTAACTTGCAATGAAATAAAGATTAAATTTATTTCAAATGAAATGAATTTTGTATTTGTTTTAAATGAGAAATTTAATAAAATATTCTATTTTATAAAAATATCCTTATGTTATTTTTTAAAATTTTTATAAAAATAAAAAAAATACACAGAGAGAGAGAGAAAGAGAGACAGAGAGAAGAAGAAAAAGAAGAAGAAGAATGAAAAGAAGAAGAAGAAGAAGAAAGACAAGAGAGAATAAAAATAGAAAAAAATGAAAAAAGTATTTTAATTAAGGATATTTCTATTATAATGAAAAAACTTTATAATTTTAGTGTTCATTTGCAAATTTTATTAAATTTGATAAAATTGATTTCTTTATAATCAATTTCAATAATTTAATGAAATAGAATTTCAAATAAATTTTCATTTATGCCAAACACAACATGTGGATTGCAAATAAATTCCATAAAGGTTATAGAATTGATTTATATTAAACACAATGTAAATGAATTTTGAATCAACTAGTACGTTGAAATGAGGATTAAGTTAAAATTGTGTCGGAATGGTAATGGGCAGGGTATGGATAGCATAGTGTTATATCCTTATCCATGCTCAAAGAGATGTATATCTACTCATACTCATAGTCATACCTATTTAGGTATCAAATATTAAACTTATTCTTATATCCATAAGATTTGGGGTAATCCCTGAGTAATACACTACCAAATAATTATTAAAATATTTTAAGTTATCTATTTAAATTAAAATATAAAATATAGATTACTAATTTATAATCATATTCAATAAAAACAATACATATTATATAAAAAATGTCATATATTAAAATAAAAATAAAAAAACTGGAATGAAAAAACCACTGAAATGCTTAATTTTTTTTGAATAATTTCAAAGTTTATCTAATTCTCTAAATGTAATGTATTAAAGATATCATGATTAACAAGTATAATTATATAATCCTAAATATTGTATGACGTTGAAAATAGTTGAGCATAAATCAACATTGTCATAAGTCATTGAAGGCATATGGTGGAATCTATACAAAAAGTTAATAGTATTCAACAATTAGCAATTGAAAAAAGATTATATTGTAGATAAAAATTAAGTAAGAAAATTCTTGTACCTAAGCATTCAGTAACTTCATTATCATCATCGTCATTATCATCATAAGTAGTGGTATAACTATCTATTTCTAATGATATCAAACCATCTATTTAAAAATTAGATGAACACATTAATAAAATGAAGAATATGTGTGTGTGTGTGCGTGTATATATATATATATATATATATATATATATATATATATATATATATATATATATATATATATATATATATATATTAGATTTTATTTACCGTTCTCTATAGAATCCATAACGAACTTCAAGCACACATCAATGCTTCTAGTGTTTTTGGTTGAAGTTGACTTTGATGAGGACTTACAAGTCTACCACTTATATTAAAGTAAATTTAGAAACAATAGTAAACATAGGAATAACAAGCACATCTTTGGTAATAGTTTATAATGTTGTATACTTTAAACCATTTATCTTCCACCATATGAGAATATTAAAGTTATTAGACCAAGGAAACAATTCAAGCTTTAGATAATGGTCTAACCCAGTTAAAACTATAATTTCAACCTTCAATTTTTTTTTTTGCTTTACAGAAAAAAGAAATGCACCATCATCATAATCACCTTTTTGTTGTGCAGTTGATTGTGCTCCACCTTTTTTAACATTTCCTCCATCTGAAGACTTGTCATATTTATAATTATTGAGCAATTTAATTAAAAGTGCTCCCATATCATCATTATGTTCAGCATAATTATCTCTATAGACCTTAGGAAAGTAAAAGTTAAGCATAGAAATCTTATATCTTGGATCTAAAACATAAGCAACACCCATTATCTTATGCACCATACCTCTATTTTTTTTCATATTATTTTCTAGCATTTGTGATGTTATTTGGCAAATTATATCATCTTCACTAGCCAACCACTCTGTAATAGCCAACTTATTAATAAATCTTTCTAAAATAAATTAATAGTGGGGCAACTTGTCCAATAAAATAATTCAGTTATAAGAAAAAAATCTCCAACTTATCACAAGTTTTTTTTAGTAAACTCCCTATCATTCTCACTAGGTAAACATTTATAATGAGACTCACACTGTCTTAATTGAATAAAGACATCCTTATAATACATAGCAATTTATAGCATCAAATAAGTAGAGTTCCACTTTATTGAACAATCCAAAGCTAACTTTTTAGAGTAGGTAATTCGTAATTGTTTAATTGTGTGTTTCAAAATTTTTAACCCTTTTAAGTGTAGTAGTCCAATATGCTACACTATCTCTTATATTCCAATATACCACTTTTGATAACGTTTAATCTCTCTTTTAGATTAGATTTGAAATATGTACGTTGTAACATATATATAACGTAGAGCCATTTTCCAACAAGTAATCAATTTGCAATTTTTCTTTCACAAGCAAAATAATGAAATTGATAGTTTTCTATTTCCAATCCAATAAGCAATCTACTAAGACTTTTATAAGAACCTCTTTGGTATTAGATAAGGCACATCAACAAACCTAATTCAAATTAAACAACTAATTAGTTTACATGCATATTTTATTAGCATAAATAAATATAATTCAATTTTTAATTAATTAATATTTTATATACCTCAAGATGCAGCTTTGTAGAGTCCATGAACTATAAACGAAATATGTAGTAATGGTATAAATCCACTTTTTTGGTTGAAGATGTCCACATGTCAATAGTTATCTTAATATTACTCTTATTTTTCTTCAAAATTTTTAGTGCATTGCTTCTTTAAATAGTCATTAATTTTGAGAACATCACTTTTAATATAATATTTCATGATAGACATTTAAAATTAGATTAAAGTGCTATGACAAATCTTCTAAATCTAACATGATCCATAATGGAGATAGGATATTCATGTTTGATCATATGAGCCAACTCTCTTCTTGCATTATCTTGATAAAAAATTTTGATTATTTTTCATTAAAAGCTTTTGCGTTATGTCTCCACCATATTTTTTTCTTAGACAAGATTTGAGGTGCTGGCATAAATGATTGGTCCCATAAATTGAACACTCTTAAAGAAGCTTCTGGTAATATTGACATTCCACTTTTCCTTTATCACAAACTATTTTCTTTTGAAAGTGATTCCAAGCCTTACTATTTCTCTTTGTATTATGCTCAATTAAAGGAGTAGAATCTCCTTTCAGTGTTTGGAGAGAAGAACTTTTAGTGGCTAGATGATTTTTGTGGGTTCGATGCGTCTTGAGAAGTCATTTTTTCTTATAAAATAATATAAAGTTCAACCAATAAAATTATGATAACATAAAATTCTATTCAAGATATTGCATGAAACTATGAATATCTTATTGTAATATTATTTACTTTAATAATATAAATGAATAAGATTGCACAGTAATAAACTAATATGTTACAAAATAATTATAAAACAAAATAACCAACTTTTATATGTTTATGGACTAGGACATCTATGCATATAATAATAATAATAATAATAATAATAATAATAATAATAATAATAATAATAATAATAATAATAATAATAATAATATGTAGATGTATAACTTCATTGGCTCTTATGCACCAAGAAGGGGGGTTTAATTGGTGAAAAATTTGAACTTTTGTAGGAAGATTAAAGAAAAGAAGAATCAACTCAAACAATTTATAGTAGTTTGAGTGTTAACAAACTCTATGTCCACTCCCCAATTCCTCAATTGTGTATTTCACTAACTCTCACTAGTGTTTTACAAGCTCACATTAAACTTACGAGTGTTTTCCTAAGGCTCATACGAAAACCATTTACAATTGTGTTTATGGCTCACGCACAACCTTACACGAGAGTTTTTCACACTTAGGCTCACTCTAAAAGCTAAACCAAGTGTTTAAGGCTAACATCTAACCTTAAACAACCCAAGTATAAAGAATAAATGAGTTTGAGCTTAAAGAATTAGAAGTACAAGAGTTTGGACATAATAAATGGCTATCCTCTTGCATTTAAAGTAATTTGGTGGGGTATTTATAATTTTTAACCACTAAAGAGTCGTTACAATCAAAACTATATGCAAATCTCCAAAGTGTGGTGGTAAATACTGCATTAAATGCTTGTCAGAAGCTAGTTATGGTCGAGACAGGAAGTCGTGATTGCAATATGTTTTTAACTCTAGATTTTGCCATTTCTCAGTCATGATCTTCAAATATATCTAATGGTTAGTGACATTTGGCAATTTGACAATGATTCTTCAAAGATTAGTTGTTGGTTCCCTCTAAGAAATTATAAAGATCACAGTTGAGACTCACACATCGCAGTCACTAAATGGAATAACATTGAGATAGTGGGTCACTATTTTCATTGTGAATTAAATTAGAGGATCATATTCCATCTTAAGGGTGAGTCATGGTTGTTATCTGCTTTTCACTCTAGATTTTTCCATTTCTCAATCGCGATCTTTAAATGTGTCTAATGGTTAGTGACACCTAGCAATTTGTCGTTGGTTCTTGAAAAACTAGCCATTGGTACTCTGTAATGGATTACAAAGTTGTGATCGAGACTCCCACGTTGCAGTTGCTACATGGAATACTATTGAGATATTGGACTGTTATTTTCACCGTGAATCAAATTGGAGGATCATGTTCCATCTTGAGGGTAAGTCGTGGTCATTATCAAATATTATGGTTTTGAACTTTAAATCTTTTAATGTCTTCTTAAACATATGGCACTCTTCTACTAGTTTTATATGTGACCGTTAGAGGACTTTTTGAATCTTTTGAAATTCGCGGTTGTGAGGCCTACTGTGACTTCCACTTGAAAATGGACTAAAGCTTTTAGTCCCTAAAATTCTCATGGTAGTGATCAAGATCTCTCTATATTGGTCACGATTTTGGAGTCAATTTTGATTCTTAAAAAATTTAGTTTTCATTCAACTTTCAATGAGTTTCTAACTTAAATTCTATAAGAACAAACACTTAAAATAAATATTAGAACCTTTCAATCTATATTATCAAGATCAAAAGAGAGTTTTGTCTTAAATTTGATCAATCTAGTCCAACAAACTCCCCTTCACCCCCTCCGCCCTAAAAACCTAAGCCTTAAAAAAGGTTAAATGTTATATACATGTTCATGTTTTATTTATTTATTTTTTTTGAAAAAAAATGTTTTATTTATTTATTGGATGTGATAATTGAGAGAATTTCTCTCCTTTCCCTTATATAGAATATTAATATCTCATCTTATCTACCAAAACTTTTGAAACAACAAGAAGTTATTAAATATAGATTTGAAACTTGGCAATACAAATTATCTCAATTGCATTTAGTATGTAAATATTTAGCCACATGACTGAGATACCCAGTTATAGTAAGCTTTTAGCTCAATTGCATTTTAGTACATAAATATTGAACTATGAGATTGAGATAACCAATACGATTAGATATGTGTTTGAACTCTAACTTATTATAAAAATTGTGTGTAGTGTAATGCACACCTATTCATGATTTAGCTTAAGAGGTCCTTCTTGATCTCTATTTTTTTCTACTATTTTATTTGATGTGGAGGGGTAAATTCAATGTCAAACTATTTAGAGTTTTGGTTGATCAAAATTCAACTTGACTCATTTATTTAATAATAATCTCAACTTATAAATATTGAACTAGTTAAACTTATTAATTAATTCAGTATATATATATATATATATATATATATATATATATATATATATATATATATATATATATATATATATATATATATATCTCAAAACAAAAAAAACAAAATAATTGAGAAAATATA
>CATIWR010038524.1:0-62822 GCA_949677035.1 Omphalea diandra | reverse complement strand
TGTTGGGTGTGAGCATTAAACACCACATTGTAAAGGTTGTAGTGTGAGCCTGTTAAAACACTATAAAGAGATTGTTGTGTGAGTCTTAAAACACATAGGTTATGTGTGAGCCATAAAACACATATTGCTATAGGTTTTAGTGTGAGCCTAAACATTAAGTTGAGTGTGAGCTTGTAAAACACTAGTAATTGAGTGAAATACCCAATTGGTGAATTGGGGAGTGAACGTAGGGTTGGTTAATACTCGAACCACTATAAGACTCTTGTATTCATTTTTCTCCTACCCTTTCTCTAATCTTTCATTCATGTGTGTTTCTTTCAAAATTAAAAGTTCAAATTTCCCACCAATTCAATCTCCCTTCTTGGTGCACTAGGGCCAACAAGTGGAAATATTAATATTTATATTCTCTTTATAATTTTTAGAAAATAAAATTAATTAAAGTATGAAAAGATAAAGATAAATGATATTTGAGTTAAAATTGCTAAATCAAGTAAAAAGATAATACTTTTTAAGTTTTTTCTTGTCAATTTTTTTATTAAGGCCAATAGTGTGAAATTCATGTATAGCAAACAAAAATGTGATATCTTGGGCTTAATTGAAAAAAAAAACAAATTTGATATATTTAAGCTAAATTAGGACTAATTGACAATGTTAGAAGTCAATAATTGGTCAATGAGCTCAAAATAAATATAGATTCATAAGAAAACATACTCGTAGACACGTACTTACAGACTTGATATCATTATGAAATCAAACCTTGAACACATCTGGTTCAATAGATTTCAATTATTTACATGCATTTTATTTGCTTAATGTTTCGCTAATTTAACCTTTAACACATTGGTTCAAAAGTATGTAATGATATTAATCTTGTTATTGTTATAATCATTAAAATATTAATATTTCTTTTAGATGTTACGAACTAAAGATTTGTTAAAGCTTACTTAGTGTCTATAGTTATGATACAAGTACTAGATACGAGGAAGGGCATGATTAACATATGAAAAGTATTAACTAGAAAAAATATAAAAAGTTATGAAACAATTTTATAATTCATAAATATCAGTATATATATATATATATATAATCTCTTACTGCAAATATATTGGACTAATAAGCTATAAAATTACTCTATTAGTTCTTTAATAAATGTCGTTTAAGGTTTTTGCACATATATTAATGATTATATTTAATAGGTATTATTAAATATTAAAAAGACTATGATACCCTTAATTAATTATTTTTATAAATTATTATTCACTATAAAAAGAAACAATTATTATGAAAAAGAAAAATGATAGAGTTGAAAAAAAATACTTAATGTTCATTAATAATTATAAAACGTTCAGTATTATGAAACAAAAATTTCTCTTTAAAACGATATATAATTTAGAACGGACGAAGTATAATAGTAAATAAAAGAAAGAGAATTGTTTAATACTGAGATGAGAAATTGAATAATAATGTTTTAAAACTAATTTAATTAGAAATTGAAACATCTATAATTTAAGATTTATTGACAAAATCTTAAAAATAGTTATTAACAAAAGTAGGATATATCAATGTACTAAAGAATAAGATTACTAAAAATTGATTGAATAAATAAGATGAGTACATTTAAATCTGGACTCCTGTAGAATCAAAAGCAAAACAAATAGTGCGGAACCAACATAAAAAATGAGAAGAGAATTGCATATATATAGAAGGAAGACAATGAATACTTAATTGTTTATTGGCATAGTACAATAATACATTGATTATTAACTCCATAGATGGAAAAAGTTTGTACAAGAATTATAAAACTAAATCAAAAGTGGACGAATCTGTTATACGGCAACCAAATAATGAAGATAAAAAAATAAAAGCTATTGGGCAATGAAGATCAAAGTGGCATTTTGGTACCAAGTCTCATGCAATTCATAAGACATTTGATTTGTCAAGGAATACAATAAAATAATTTAATAATCCCAAATCAACTAATTATTGAATTAAAAAAAAAAAGAAAAAGAAAAGTGCTCACCTTTAATGGACGTGGATCACTGCAATAAAGACATAACAACACCAAGTTAGCCGCCCACAAATTAATTTCAAGAAAATCACAGGCTAGACAATTGTGAATAAGAGAAACGGTAGATTTAGTCGTGTGTTATAGTGCTGGTGAGAAAGCGGTAGAAGAAGAGAATTTTTAAAAGGGTTGAGATTATGAGCAGTTATTTAATTAACTTTTTAAAGATAAATAACTCTATTAAAAAATAATAAATCAAAACAAAATTCTACAAATATAAATTTCAAATTTGAAAACTTTTTTCATGTAAATATATATAATTAATATAGTTAGTATTATTATTTTTAGACTTAAATTATTACATATATATTTGTCAAATTAAGAGATATCACAATATAAATAAATAAATAAATATATATATATATATATATATATATATATATATATATATATATTCATTTTAGATTGAATTAATTCATGCTCAATCTATCTTTTTATAATTTAATTAGTACTTAAAAATTTATCTAAATTTATCTCAATTTGACTTATGTTAGTGAATTTTTATTTATTTATTTAGTTAAAACTAATTAATTATAAAAATATAAATATTCAACTATTTAACTTCATATATATCTAGAGGTAGACATATTTTTGTGAAAACTAAAAAAATCGATCAAATAAAATCAATTTAGTTTGGTGTAAATATAATTTTGATTTGGTTTGATTTTTTTTAAAAATATTTGATTAATTTGGTTCGTTTTTTAAGTAAAAAAAATTTAATTTAACTGAACTAATTGATTTTTTAATATAATTAAATCAAATTAATTTGAATCTATATTAAATGAAATCAAAATAATTAAATTCTATTTAAAATTTATTATTTATAATAAAACATTTTAAAACATATTATAAAAGTTATTATTTATCATGAAAATATTTTAAAAAATTTAATTTAAATCAAATTAAATTGAAATTAAATCGCACTAAATCGATTCATTTCAATTTGATTTGTACATTTATTTAGTTTGATTCAGTTTATATTTTTTAAAAAAATTTGATTTTTAATTTGGTTCGGACCGAATGTCCATTCCTAATCACATCATAATTTTTAATATGATTATTGATTGACAAATTCGACACTATTTTTAATTAAAAAAGCTTATAATAAAAAATACATATATTTTAGAAAATAAAAATTTTGGTACAAATATTCAAGTTTTTGTGTAACTTTATAATCATCTACCAATAAAAGAAATTTTATACTAAAAAGATGAATTATTATGTGTTTACTTATTATAATTATTATCATATTGGTATTTTGGTTAACATATCATAATTATATTAAATAAATAGACACATCAGTACATGTAAGATTTATCATTTTAGAATTTTGTGCACCAAATTTATAGTTTGTTTACTTTTGGAAATTACAAATGTCAAAAAAGGAAAAGACATGCCATGTAATTGAAAACACGTTAGATTAGAAAAAAAAAAGTCTTTTTTTTCTAAAAAAAATATATAATTTTTCTTTATATAATAATGCTAAAAATTTTAAATAAAATAAATTTACATTTTTATTTTTATTTATTTTTTTAAATGATGCATTTTTTTAGACATATTGACAGTCTAATTTTATTCAAGACTAAAATCAACGATAAATTTTAAAATTTTCAAAATTATATAAAATTATCAAAACTAAAAGTACAAAAATCATGAAACTTGCCTAAGCAAAGAAAAAAAAAAGTAAGAAAGAAAAGATAAAACAATTTCATGTGACCAATTAACATGTTATTTTTTGTACTATTTAAGCAGATTCTGCTGTGTTTTTATTTTATGGCGCGAAACCCCCTTGCGCATTTTTCACTCTCGTGCTCTTCGCATGGCCAGCTTAGGGTTTCGTCCTCCTCAATTCTCGGAGGTAACATTAATGGTTAACAATATTTACAGGCTTTTCTGCTCTATTAATCAATTCTTTAGGATTGATTCGCCATTTTATCCGTTATCCATTATCTCTAATTGCGTATGGTTTTCTCTTTAAATTGATGAATACCGTGCATTTTCTTTGGTGTCGTTGAAATTGATTTCAGGAATTTGCTTGGTTACCCACTTGGCTTCAGAATCTTCAAGTAGAACCATCTGCTACTGCTAAGGAACCCCAAACTAATGCTACCTCCAGTCAAGTTGAAACCGTTTCAAGAGAAGAAAGTAAATATAATAATAATATTAATTTTCATTTGTTCTTGTCAGGACAAGACTCTTGCCAAAATAGTTTTGCTCCATCGCCGCACAATGTGAGTCCTTGATGATTAATTTCAGTTCATTATAATTTTGTCCATCTTTTGTTAAAGTTTTTGGTTTCGTGGTTCATCAATGCCTTCTCACTGATTCATCTTTTTTGACATATGGAACTGTTCGCTTTGATTTTATTTTATTGTATTAAACTCGCAGTGTAGTTGTCTGTTTAGAGTTGATTGCTTGACCTGGTTTTTTTTTTCCTGATGTGTTTTAGGTTCATCTTTGTTTACGTCTTTCCTTAGATGGGGAATCATTGCATAGCCAAAGCCAGGGTTTTTATGCATCTCAAGCCCTGCATGACTCTTGCACAGTTCTGTCAGTGCGCCAAGTTGAAATTTTAGCTGGAACACAAGAGCAGGTGTATCTATCTATAGCAGAAGATGACCATGCTGTGAAAGAAATTTCACCTCTGATTTCTGTCCTGGTATCTGTGGAGAATGTTGGTCCACAATATCTGAATCTGTAATAATGAAATTGAAATGCAGCACAAAGAAAAAGTTTATCATAATGGTGGTGGGGTAATAAGAAATTTCATCCCACCAATTGTGAAGAATGCTGGTACTTCATCTTCCACCAAGTGTAAGGAAGGAGGACAGCAGGAAGAAAAAATCAATGTTAGACACATCAAAGACATTGATGTATATGATGCAGTTGAGCTTTCTATTGCTGCATCTGAAGCATTGGTTATACATGAATTGATCAGGTCTGGGTCTGCTTCTGAAGGTTTGCCGGCAGGAACTATTCTTGAAGCTGCTCATCGGCTTAAGCAAGTTTGGTTGCAGGCATTAGAAGATGACATTTACTGCTCATCTGATGAAATTGATGAGATTGATTCCTTTACAGACCTAGATGACTCAATTATGGAAAATGCCTTTCTAGATGTGGGTTATCTTTCAGTGAGCCTGATGATCAGCATGCATGTGGCTCAGATATGTCACAAATGAAGGATACTGCTGCACTAGAAATTCATCATGGACATAACGATGGGCTCAAACATGTTCAGCTTGTGTCTGAACAAGATAAAATGAGCAATTATACAGCCTTGCCAGCTGAGGGAATTTTACATGTTTCATCTGTAGTCCAGGTAAAAGATTTCTCCTTTTAGCTGCAGCCAACGCTTATTAGGTCCTCCCCCCCTCCCTACCTTGCTTTTCTTTCTCACTTTCTTCAGTTAATGTGACCTTCTGTTCTTTATACTATCAAAATTTAGTAAAGATAGAAATTTAAGCTTATCGAGTCCTACAGTTAGCTCCTGTGTTATGCTTCCACAATTCTATTTGGCTTTCAAATTATTGACTTTTTGGTGATGAATATTCAGCCTCAAGTTGATGTAAGCTCATCTCCTGCTTGTATTTCTGAAAATGCTGGTGAGCTTATTCTGTGTTCTTTCATGTTCATCTTTCCTAAATATGAATGATAGCTATCTGTGCTCAAGTTTACCTCTTTCGTGTCCTTTTCACATGCAGGAAATAGATCCATAGTTTTGGATAGATTTAGAAGCCACTGGTTGGGTGGTTGGACAGTGAAGTTAAGATTACATTCTATCTCATCTTCTTTCCTGTAACATATCTTTTAGTGGGCAAATCTTTCACTGATAAGGACTAGCTTATACAAGGACAGAAAGATAAACTTGCTATAAACCCCAATTGGGGTTCACTTAATTGGTACATTGACAATTACTTGTAAATGGGGGCCGCGTTTAAATTTCAGACCCTTCCTTGGATACCTAAGGAGGAAGATAGGCAGGCATACTCTTGTATGTTTTAACTATTGTCCGTATATTTTGAGCTTCATTTGTTTTAACAAGATCGCAACTTGCAAGAATGACGCTTGGTTATTTTGCGTATATTTGACTAGGATGATTTGTTTTCTAGTTTATATCTGTTGCTTTTATCACTTATAAATTATAAACTTATCCAGTTGATGTATAGTTAAAAATTTCACTTGTACCGTAGTCTTCTCCAGTGCATTACCTTGGCTGAATCACATGGAACTTAAATCACATTTTAAAAGTATTTATATGCCTAATACACATCAAATGTTGTTCTTAGTCTATCCTTTGCTGTTGGATTTTCATAACATTTTTAGAATGTCATCTACTTGTTTCATTAGCATTCTCTCTCCTTGTTTCCCCGTCTTTTCAGTACATATAGAACATTTAGGTTAAGGTTTGGATTCACCAAGTCTGGCCTTAGAATCTTAGACATTTAGTTCATTCATACAGTGATTGTCTGTATTAACAAAATACTTGACTTTATTATTGTGCTGTTAATTGTGCTAGACCTTGGTAATAACCTATTTTTTCTATCTTTATCTGCTATGTCTGCATAAATAGAATAATTTGCGACATCATTCTGACTGCTCTCAACACTTTGTGTTGGTATTCTTTTCTTCGTCCATTTTCCCTCTTGGAAGGAAGCTAATGCTTCTGCAAAATTGAATCAGAATAACACTAAAGGCATACATAAGTTTTTTGATGGTGAAACAAGCTACCTCTCTGAATCTGCAGACGTTGCTGCAGATGGGAACTCTTTGAAGGAAGCAGATGCTTCTGCAAACTTGAATCAGAATAACACTAAAGGCATACATAAGTTTTTTGATGGCGAGACAAGCTACCTCTCTGAATCTGCAGAATTTGCTGCAGATGAGAACTCTTTTGTACATAAACGTGAAACTGGGTCTAAAATAGCTCCACTGTTCAGCATACCTTTTGAAGGTGTACTCACTGAAGCTGATCAGGGGATTTTGGTCTCCCAGGAGGATGGATCTTCCAATCTATCTTTGGTGGATCCTCTTTGTTCTGTTGTTCCTTGCAGTATCTCTTCAGAGGATGCTAGCTTTCCTTTACATCGGAATCAAGATGATAGGAAAACTGATACTCAAAACTGTTTCAGCACCAAATTAGGATTTAGGATGGAGAAGTTACAGAAGATGTCAGATCAAAATGTTGAATCTGGTTATGGATGGGGATGCTGTGCCCACAACTACTGGTGAGTGTTTTGATGCCCCAGTTCGAAGGCTGCAGGCCTCACTTAAAGCTTATAGCACATTGATGCCAAAAAATGATGCTATTTTGGAAGGGACAGAAACAACAGAATCTACAGTTGTCATTAGATTGTGTTGGAGATCTTGAGCAGAACCAGGGCTCAACTGTTATTATAAGTCATGTTGCAGATCATGGTGAACCTGCAAAAGATGGGGTTGAGCTGCTACTTCGACCTTCAGTACGAAGGAGGTCACCTTTTATTCTCAACCAAAGGACAGTTTGCTCTGAACTTGTTAATTTAACTGGAAACAAAAATCCTGAACAGATTGTATCTCAAGGAACTGTATGCAAGGCTCCTAGAAAAAATTTTCAACAGATAAAATGTAAGCTAAAAAATCCCCCTAGTGCTCTAATTCCAGTTAGAAAGTGAGTTTGTTTCTCGGAGGTTGAATTTGAGCTTCAGCAGAATAAGAATATCCAAAAGCCACAAACTTCACAAAGAGATTGTGAGATTATGCTCTTTATCGTCTAATATACCTTTTACCATACCTTTTTGAAGTTATCAATTTAAATTTTCCTTTTGTTTATGATTTTTTTTTAATAATGTTGCTTAGGTCTTTCTATCCAAGCTAAAAGGTCAAAAAAATCCAAGCAATGCGCTGACTCTGGAACTCAGGATGTAAAAAATTGTTTCACCGCCACCAGTTGTATACATAATACAAAGAGGTTGATATTTCATGGTCGACAATTCTTGCTCACAGGATTTTCTAATCGAAAGGAAAGAGAAATCATTGAACTGATACAAGACTATGCGGGCATGGTTCTGTTGGATGTCCCATCTCCTCCTTTATATTCTAGGCCCAAGAGAAGGGCAAGATCTAATTTCCAGCAGCTTCCTATCGTCATATGCTCAAAGAAGGTTGGTTTAAATGGAATTTTTTTTCCTTTCCTTTTCTGTCATTTATCATTTCTCCATTGGCTTGTTTTAAAAATATTTTCAACTTTGAAGCTTTGAGTTTGCTTCCTGGTTGCTACAGCGATAGTTCTGGAAATGGCACCAATTCACTAGAGTTCAATTTTGTTCTGCATAATTAGTAAATATTGATCAAAATATATTTATTAATGTCCTTCCCTGTCCTCCCTTATTCCAACATCTTTTTTACGGGTGTTCCTTGATATGCGAGTAGATTCTTGTCTTCCATTTCATACAAGAAACTGAAATCAGAAGATTATATATTGTCTATCTTGTCATGCTGTTGCTGTAACATAGCCATGCATCAAACAATACTTATAGATTTTAATACTTGTGCAATTCAAAAATCCTTGTACATCCATCTGAAATAAGAAACTTATACAGGTTACTTTTCTCATTACAACATCGATATGCTGTTGTCAAGCATTGTAGTTATCCCAGATGAATCTGTGTTGATTCTACTATGCTCTTGGTGTAACTCTATATTATCTAGCATGCAGTATGTGTGTAGCTAAACATTGTAGGTTATGCTGGAAACCTGGTAGAAGTTCGAGCAGCATATAGCGCATCATGCATGCACAATATTGTCTTAGAATTGGTCATTGCACAGATTTCACATCAGCGTTTAATATTCTTTCATTTTGTGGGAGAGCATCTATGACTTGAAAAAGAGCATTTTAGAAGGAAAAGAAACCAGCAGGGAGAATATGTATTTTTTGTGGGAATTGGCACTATATCGCTTTAGGATTTGCACAATATCTCTCTTCTTGAATTGCGCTAAACCACTCTAAGTGCAGGGCAATAACTCTGCCCTCATAGTCATGGCTGTATGCACTGTTCTTCATGAGCCATGCCATTCAGGAGCTATAAAAAATTTTTGCTATTTCTGTTTCCTACATAATGTGTAGTTTCTTCCAAAAGCACCCTTACAATTGATAACCCATTATATTTTTAAGAAAATCTCATTGCTTGTGATATCATCTAGGACCCAATCCTATAATTCTTTATCATCAACCTATTTAAGTACTTTACTCTGTTGAAATTAGAATAATTTCTTGGAAGTTGATGAATCTTTTTTTCTGCACATTATCCTTTTGTTCTTTTTTTTTTTTTGTTGGCTACTTGCTAATAATCAATGTCTGTTACTACTACTTTGCAAGGTAATGATTTCTTATTATAATACATTATTGATTCATTGTTGTCGATATTTTTTCCTGCTACAAACTACCAAGTTTTTATATGTTTGTGCAGTGAATGCCCTCATTCTGAAAGTACAGGGGCTTACTGATTCAATTGCAGCAGGTTCTGCTGTCCTTCCTGACAAGTAAGTCATGCTATATTTTTAAGTTGCATATATCACTGGTGCTGAATTTCATAGCCTTGGACTCATTCTTAGAACTTTTCTTGCTCATACCAAAATATTTTACTCCATGACAGTCAGCTGTTAAAACTTTAGCTGAGTAGGAAATATTCCTGATTATGTGGAAAAGAAAATTTTATCAGACCTTTCTGTGCTTAATATTATAGAAAATTGGCTCTGGACTGCTTTGCTCAAGAAGATATTATCTTTGGGGGGTGATAGTTCTTGAACTCCCTCAAGTTAGGGGGCTGTCATTTCAATATTTATTTTTCCGCGGTTTACAGATTTGTGGTTATTTTTTCAGATATTTGATTCTACCAAGTCATGCTGGTCTGCATTATACAAGATTTGGAAATTTCGATCTTGGTGATAGTAAATCTATTTTTGACAGAGTAGGCATCATGCTTCATGGAAAGCACAGTTTCTGCACCAAATTGGCAGTAATAATCAAGGTAAAAATCATCTCAATACCAAAGCATTTTAATTCTTCCTATGAATTTGAAGGCCTCCCCAATACCCTCCCCCTGGTCGTTGATGTGAATCTTTCATAGTATATCACGATAGATTGCTCATTTAAAGTTTTATGCAGCAGCATAGGGTAATTGCATTTTAGTTATAACCACTGAAAAATACAACCACAGAAACTGGCTTATGCTTGGTCAGGACGAAGTTGAGTGATAAATAAATTATTAGGTATTTGTCAACCAATTTGGCAAATTTGATCTGGTTGTGTTGGTATCTCATTAGGATTCTTGGCTTCGAAATCCCATTCATCAAAAATGTGGTTTCAGATTATAAAAGCATATAGTGATGTATTGCAATTCATAAGGATTGCCCAGTTACTTATTCACCAACAATAGTTGATACCCTGTTAACACAACTTAAGTGCATTAATTGTTGGGACAATGGTGCCTTTTGTTCATCAATTGGTGACCAATCAGCTATCTTGATACTATATCATTCTGCAATGTTATTTTGTTTTTTGTTAATTTACCATTCTCTCTGCTACATTTAAACAAAATATGTTTTCCTTTGTTGGAGCTGCTAGTATGGAGCAGGTGTTCAAAACCCTCCCGAGGTTGTTCCTAAATCTTGACACTAAAAAGATATATCTTGGAGCTATTGTTGCCAAGGATGAGAGAAGAGTATCACGTCACTTGAGGCACTGTGCATTAGAGAGGAAAATAACCATGATGGTTGATGCTTATTTTCCCTTTCTTTTTCTCTATCTTTGAAAATTGGAGCTTTTGACTGATTGGGAATTATTTTAGGCTTTCAAAGTGCCCAACTTGAAACGCTTGCATGTTAAATAGCTCCAGTTTTCCGTTTTATATCTAGTAAATACTAAGTCGGTAACTTTCCACAGCCGGCTAGCTGGATAGCGAAGAGCTTACATTTCGGTAAGCTTCGTCCAGTCAAAGCGGTGGATACTTCAATACTCAAGGCACCAACCTCTGCAACTTCCATGGATTGGAGTGAAGAGATCTGAAATCTATTCTCCATTGTCATAAGGTAAATGTACACTTTAAAGCCCATAATTTTTTTTGTTTATATTTTTGTAATTTGGATTATTTATTTATTTCTTGGTGTAGATACTGTAATGAGTGAATTTAATGTTTTGATCTTTGTTTTGTTCAGATATTGCATTCTTACTGAAATAGATTAAGAAGAGTATAACCCTCTTGCTCAATTAGGTTCAGATTTAATTGGAATACCCTTGTGGAGTAATTTGTTAGGTTAAGAGGCTCATTAAGCCTATGGTTTACAGTAGCGGTAATTCTTCCCCTTCCTAATCTGACGCTTGCAAGGGATGAGGCTAAAGGCAACCCTTTAAGCTGCAGGAACTGTATTTATGGAGTTTTTACAAAGTTGATGAAATGTCCCTTTTGTTTGGGTACAATAGTTGATGGAATGCCCGTTGATGTATCAGCAGGCAACACCAAGGTTTCTTTAGTTAATTATGCGGATGCTGACCCGGTGTATAAAACGTTTTTTTGGCAATGACTTTTTGTTTAACCCTAATAAAAGGAGATTTCACATTAGGTGCAAGGTTTAACTTAGTCAAATCCATGCAAATGTTTGGTATCTCTCATAATTCAAGCACACGATAAAACATATCAACGAGTTCTTATAGCCATTGCAAAGATCACGTAGCCAAGAAAAAAAGAGCAAATATGGAAGAGTTGGACATGAACAAAGTTCATCATCATTCTTTCGACTGTTTGTACCAAATTCCACTGGTCTCGATGAACTCGCCAAGTCTCATGATTTTGAAGCAGCTTGCATGTAAACAAAAACGATAGAAGGAACTGAGAATTTTTCTTTTTGAGGCACAGAGATAACACATTAGTGGGAAACTGAGAATAAGTGAGAAGGAAAATCTATAGTCTATTGTATTTTAAAAGATTATTGAGAGTGGTCATTACTAATATTTGATATTTTACATTTGGATAAGACTATTAGTTCGATTAGTAGGAAGGGCAACTGATGTAATCATTGAAACGAATGGTTGTACACTTCACTACCTAATTTGATTTAATTAAAAGAATTTGAGAGCGCAAACTTGGATCAATATGTTATTAAAACTTGAATCAGCTCAATTATGTTATCTTTCAAATCTCAACCTATCTTTTTCTATTTGAAAACAGATTAGTATATCATCAAACTCGGTCTATTTTTAATCTCAACTATCAAAAGCTTGAGTTTACCTAATTTGTTGATTAGTCAAGAGCCAATGTTCATCAGATTTCACTCAATGTTCTCATTCTAAGTTTCTCACATCTCAAGCAGCTATTATTAATGCGCATTTGTTTTTCTGCAAATTTAAATACATTTAATCAGTTTAACTATGCCAATACGTGTAAGTTTAGCTTTTTCCCCCTTCTTTTGAGGATGAAAATTTTATAAAAATAAAATATAGTCTGACGCTTAAACATAGTTTTCTTTGAGCAAAATGTCAAGTTTTAAGCTTGAAAAAAAAAATACAACGCTAAAATAAGTAAAAATTTACTAAAAAAAAAATCTTGAATTAGCTATTCAAAAATCATTTGTGTTTGATATAAATAAATTTTTATAATTTTTATGGAATTTATTTGTAACTTTGTATTTTGTGTGTTGGTTATAAATAAAAATTTATTTAATATTTTATTTTATTAAATTATTAGAATTTATTATAATTAAATTAAATTCTGTCAAATTTTGATGAAATTTTTAAATTAAATCCTAAGCTCCATTTGTTTCATGAAAAAGAATGTCAATTAAAAATATTTTTCAAAGAAAATATTTTATGATGTTTAAAATATATTAAAAATATTAATTTTCTTTTGATTTATAAGATTATAATAAAGTTTATATCATAAATACTTTGTATTAATATTATTTAATATTTAATATAAAGATATATTCAAAATGAAAATTTTTATGATTCTTGTCTATTATTGACGACACCATCAGTCAGCGAAGATCGGTTATAAGTATTAGTAATAAAAAATGATTGATAATAATACATACAAGTGTTTATATAATAAGTTTGTCAAAATCTAGAAAAATTACTTCATTTTTTGAAAATAAAAAGTTTCTTAAAAGTGATTTAGTTTTTTATTGATCAAAAAAATATTTTTCGTTGATTAATATTTCTAAACATATCAAATATTAAAAAAATGAGGAAAATATTTTTCTCAAAAAAACAGAAACTAAATTATAAAATTTCCTGACAAAAACGCTTTAAGATATTTTTTTTCTTTCTTTTTGTTCTTTTTTTACTCTCTTTCTTTACTTTTTTTATTTTAAAATAAAAATTTCATCATTAAACTATTTTGAGAAATATTCTTATTCTTTCAGCGATATGAAACCCTCACCAAAAAATAATAAAAACCCTGCTAAAGAAGTATAAGAGAAAACACTGGAAAAAAAAACCAAAAAATCATGAAGAAAATGGTAAGTAAACGTGGACAATAATACCAAGTGACACTCATATGATATTATTTTAGTCTAACAGTATAGAACCAAGTAACGTGAACTGCACGTGGGATGTGAACAACCTGTTCCAACAATGTAAAACGAAGTCACGTGATTAGAACGTGGGATATGACATTTACGTATCATCGTTATCTTCTTCTTCTCTTCTTCATATGGTGCCCTTTATTTTATTTTATTTTTATCAAGTAGAATAATTAGTGTGTTACCGAAAAAGAGTAGTTAATGATTTAGTCACATCATAATCGAACATAATGCTTAAAAAATTAGTATTAAGAAATCTCTAATGGTGTGAGAGAAAGACTAACTTGAATTTCTCTTATCAAACTATAGGTCCTGACTATTTAGTCACGGGCTTCAATGGTGCACTAATTTTATTCATTATCCCACTACACATAAAATAAAATTTTTAAAATAAAATATTAAACATATACTATCATCATCTATAGGTTTTTTTTTTTTATAGACTAATTTGTTAAATCTTTTAGGACCCATAAATTAAATATTGGTTTAATTGTGATAACATGAGCTGAAATGAAGAGTAAATAAGTGAAGGAGTTACTGACCTTGATGAAGTAATAAAAGAGAGGCCCATTCCTCAGGAGACACACGACACATATAATCAAACCAACAAGAACAGAGTGGTCCATTCCTTGATCAGGAAAGCTCAAATTTTAGTCCACTCAGAACTTCATAGTTTATAGTGTCCATTTTTTATTCAGTTTCTCCTTAATAATATTCATCAAACTTTTCCCTCAAAAAAAAAAAAAAATGCAACAACTCAACTTATCAATTGACTCTGCCTCTTTAGATTAATTTATAGATATGTTTCCTTTAGCTCTCAAATCATTAAATCTGTTACTTTTGCAGTTTTAATTCAATTTCTTAAGCTATTTTCAATTACAATTTCCTTTAAGCTTTCCAATCACTCTTACTTTACTCTGATAAGAGGCCATACACACTAAGGAAGTCTGTGGCCGAAGTCGGAAAGTGGAAGCACATAATTACACAACAATGGTGCCACCATTTTTTTTATTATGGTTTCATGTGATTAGATACTTTCATAGAAGTTACGACAAGTTAGTTACAATAGAGAAAGAAAATAATTTTTAGTCCATAACAGCACTTACCACTTTTTATAAATTTAAATATGGAACACTTAAGTTTCAGGCATCACCCTTTACCATCTGAGAGAGGGATCATTTGCAATGGTACCGCCATTTCAAGCATCTCCCAGCATGGAAACACATAATTACACAACAATGGTGAGGTTTTAGGGAAATTATGGTATACACTCATATATAATGTTGAACCATGTAATAATATTTCCGTAGGTGTTATTGGGACCGCAATCTTTAGGGTCTATATGGCATGCACATGCCCTTGTGGTCTATACTTTCGCAGTTGCACTCTGTACTGTGAAATTAACATTCCGAAAAACTGGTCCCTACTCCCATTTCTAACATGCAAAACTTCCGAGCATAGTGCAACTCATTATTAACTTAAATATTTAGTGATTTTTTATTGATTCCTATCAACAATATATATATATATATATATATATATATAAAACTAGACTTTGTTGAGAAAAAGTTGGATCATTTTGACAATTAATCAATAATATTGTTGAGAGGAATCTACACAAAAGCACTAATCATGATGAGTTCCATGAGCTTTTTCATGCCATGCTCCCAATTTTAGAAACGACATGACGTGCATACATTGCGAGCATAGCATGAAAGGCTCATGGAACTTATTATGAAGTTCAATGTTTGGTACTTTTGTGTAGATTCCCATCAACTTGTCAAAGTGATCCTACTTTTTCTCAATAAAATCTAGTTGGATTGCGTTATATATATATATATATATATATATATATATATATATATATATATATATATATATATATATTCTCTTTCAAAAATGTAGATAATCTTAAATTTAAGTATTTTTATCTGTTATCATATATGTTTTATGAAAAATAGTTTATTTATAGAAAAAACCTTTTTTTAAAAAAATATTTTATGAGATATATTTTTTTTGTGTGTTTAAAATACATTAGAAAATATTTAATTGTTAAAATTATAATAAAATTTAAAGCATAAACATTTTAGGAGTTCCATCAATCACTAGCGATCACTATCAGTTAGCAACAATTGATAATAATTATCAATAGTAAAAAATAATCAATAATAATAAATATATATATATATATATTATTTATTATTTAAATTATTTTATTAAAATTCATAAAATGATTAATCTTTTAAAATAATAAATTATTTTTCTTAAAATAATTTATTTTTATTAACCATAAAAATATTTTCTATTAACTAATTTTTTTGAACACATTAAATATGAAAAATATTCTTTAAAAAATATTTTCTAAAAAATGAACAGAGTTGGACATTTTTACTGTATAGAGTTGGACCTGTAGCCATGTTTCATCTTATCATTGAGGTTATAGCTTAGTGGTCAAGGCTTGCGCTTTAAGAGAGCAACTTGAGTTTGAGTTCTTTTTAGCAACATGGAATTTAGTTTTTTTCCATATGCTAATTGAGTGATTTAGGACAATTTAAAATAAATTCTCACTCTATCTAAAAATTCTCTCACTAATGATACCAATGTTTTTAAAACCGGATCAGAGATTGAACAGATCAGCTAGCTAATTTTCAATTTTTAATTTTACTGGTTCAACCGATTCGATTCAAAAGACTATATTTTTTTAAAATTATTGAAAAAATATATAAATAATACTCAAAAAATTATAAAAAAATATATAATATGATAAAATAGTGAAAATCACTTTTTAAAATTTAAATTTTGAGTAAAATAATGTAATTTTTTAAAAAAATTTAAAAATTTCACAAAAATAATATAATTTTGGGTTAAATGATTTGATCCGGTTTCAGTTTTGTCCGATTTTTTTTGAATTTGATCGATTTTTTTAAGAGTGATTTTTAATATTAAACTATATTGAATCATTAGTCGATTTTCAATTTTATTAACGCGACCAGCCGGTCCGGTTCTGAAAACCATGAATAATACTAACCCACTATCACACCCGGAAGGAACTCTCATTAATACTAACCCCACAAACTATGTGACAGCACTTAATAACTGTACCCCACCACTAATCTATAGACTTTTCAAACAAATGATAGTCCAATCCGAAAGTTTCCGATATGAAGAATAAAGTTATTCTTATTCACACTCTTCCTGTCAAAAAAAATTTGTTCACTATTTGTTAAAATATTTTAAATATACATCTACTTCATTAAAGAAAAAATTATAATTTGTTTTTATTAATTATTAAATTAAAAAATATATTTATTTTTTATTAAATATAAATAAAAAATATATTATGATGAATTAGTAAAATATTAAATAGTTTTGAAACAATATAAAAAATAAATGATTGGCAAATTTTTTAGAATGAAAAGAGTATTTTATTACTCATTTAGACAAAAAGTTGGGTGATGGACGTGGATATGCCTTGGAATGGTCACAACTGCATTAGAGAGCAGAGAGTGAAGAAAAAAGATGGTTAGGATTCTCGTACATGCACGTGAAAGTGTCCTATTAATGTGTGGCACATTTCGATATGATAACAAGGCTATAAAAGTTCATCCATACAAATATATTTATTCATGTTCATTCTTTAAAAATAGAGAATAAATAATAAATAGATATTAAATGAATTTTACTCATTTAATTCTGTTAATATATAAATAGATATAAATTAAGTAAAAGTATTTATTTAATATATATATATATATATATATATATATATATTACTAAACCTTATGATGATGTGGTGATCTTTCTAAAAAAAATATTTATTTTTAAATTTCTAAATATATAATTTAAATTTAATTTTAAATTAAATAAATTATTTTTAACATTTAATAGTACAGTCAATGCTAAAATAGGTAAATATTGGCATAATTACTTTTGCTTTGCTTCCTACTACTTGTTATTAATGTTTTAATTGTTGCGTCGCAATACATGATTTTCGTAATAAATTTTTGGCCAAAATGAAAAACTAGTTGGTTGGGCAGCTGGTACATAATGTCGGGATTATGCCACATGCCTGTTGATGTTACCGTTTTTGTTTTTCACGTGAGTATTTTGGGCATATTTTTCATAATATAATATAATTAAAATTTTATTTTTAAATCGAAAATATATTTTTTAAACAAAAAATTAAGAAAAAATATTTATAATTAATTAAAAATAAAAAAACTTAAATTCCTAAATAAAAAAATGATATTAAAATAAAAATTAAAAATTATCAAATTCCTAAACTATTTAGGATTAGTTATTATTAAGAAATTATAGATATTTTTTTTTTGTTCTAAAAAATTTGATTTGTTATTTTTCTTAATTTTTATTTTTAATATTTATTGATAATAAATTATATTTGAAATAAATAATATTATTAAATATTTATATACAACATTAGTATTTATAAATTTCCTTATATTTTAAATATTTATATACTTGCTCTTATATTTTTAATATTTTTATATTTTCACGTTTCCATTTTTTCTATTTTTGATAAATACCATTTCGCCATTTTTATTTTCACGTTTTCCGTTTTTTGTTTTCCAACATACGCCACATATTTTTTTTCCTAGCGCAATCTCGTCTTCTGAATTCTATTTCTTTTAATGTACATTTTTAACGATTAATATTTAATTACATAATAATTTATGGTTTTAGACATAAAATTAATATTTTTAGTGTCTATTATTATTTTGTTTTAAGTAGATATACTATATTTTTATTCTCTTAATTAAAAAAATTCTAATAAGAATCATTAATTTTTGCCCCATAGGTACTCTTAATTTAAACATTAGTACATAATTAAGAATTATCTTTGGTTGTCAATCAGAATTTTCTAATAATTAATAATTAGCTTTGGTTGTAAATCATAATTTTCTAATGTATTGTTTAGTAATATTAGTCCACGTGATAATTTTGCAGTTCATTAAATTATTTTTTGACTCGTGAATCATCATGAGCCTTTTAGTAGGTCTGATTGTTGGCCAATGGCTAGCCTCTATAATTTTGGATATTTATCCTAATTTTTAATGAGATTATAAATTATTTTTCCTCAAAAAACAAAAAATATATATTATGCATACAAAATTCTAAATGCTAAATAAATGGTTTTAAAATTATAAATAGAAAATGATAATAAATGACTCGATGGAGATGGAGATATGGAGAAATGGGAGATTTTTTTATATACTTTTCAAAAAAAAATACCTTTTAGTAATTTTAGTAGTTTGACGATAAAATTAATATTTTATTTTTATACTAAAAATTAAATTTAATTGCAGCTTAATTAAAATAAATATTTTGATTCAATTAAATATTTAATTTCAAGCAAGAAAATTTTAATTTGATAAATAGGTGGGTATGAATTAAATGAACATGAATATCCATGTAAATATTAAATAGATAAATAAGTAATTTATCGCTCTACTTATTTTGACCCTACCCATGCTCATCCACATCCACCCATTTGCCACCCATATGATAATATCTGACATCTACAAGATAAAAAAGTAATTGAAAAAATGTCATTTTTTTTATACCAATTACAAGTGATAAATAAATGAAATCTGTAAATTTTGAATTCAATGCAACGAGAAAAATATTTTTGATTTCTCTTAGGTTGTTTTCAAGTTTTATATTCAATAAGATTGAATTATTTATAATTTGATTTTGAATGAATAAATATTTTTTATTTTTAAAATTATTAAGTGTTTTAATAATTAAAATGAAATCAAATCTGCAGATCGGATTAAAATATAAATAAATTTGACCTGAAAATTTTCTAATAGTATCATTTATTTTTTCAAATAAAATTAGTTGTAGTCATATAAGAGATAAAAATTGCAAGTAGGAACTGTTTATTTTCTGATGGGTAAAAAAAGAAGCAATTGATGTATTTAAACATCTCATTTTTCAATTTTGAAGATATTAGGTAGGTTATTTTTGAATTTCAAGAAAATTAAATAATATAATTTCCAATTACAATTTTGCCTAAATTTACACACATGTATTTAGACTGTATCCATTATATATATATATATATATATATATATATATATGCACTGAATATTGATATCCAAGAGTAATTTCAAAGAATCCTTAAAACTTATTATCAATTTCCCATTTGAAAAGTTTTGACTTATAATTAAGTGAGCCAAATTTTGGCAAGGGTTAAGTAGAGTCTTAACCCAATAAAAATAATGAAATTCAAATCTTAGATGCTTCCTATTGAATTTAGGTTTGAGCGAATTTTTTTTTCAATAAGTGAACAAATATCCTTTTTTTAATGTAGTAATGAACTCTTGAATTTCATCAAGCATGTCTCTTTCTTATATTGGATTTAATATAAAAAAATGATCTTTTCACAATTTTATGATAAAATTCAAATTGGAAATAACAAAAAAAAAAAAATGCATGCTCTCTCATTACTTGCATTAATATTGTGAAAATTAATAAATGAACACATCAATATATTTAAATGTAGATCCAAATACAACTTTCTCCATTACTTTTTATATACATTTTTTTGAGTATTTGGTAGGAATTTACTTCTTATATACATAAAAAAAAAAAAAAAAAAGGATTTGCACTACTCAAAAACACATTATTAAAAAAAAAATAATTGTAAACCTCATGTAGAAAATTGATTAAACCTTTAACTGCTACGATAATTCTTTCTCGTGCTCCAAGTAACCACTTTAAATGATGGGAGGGTTAGGTAACCATGGCCAAGGCCACCAATTAAAGCTAAACAAAGTTAGGTTGGCATTGGCCAGCCTCACATTTTTGTACACAACACATTATTTTGCAAAAGGGGAAATTCTAATATGACATTTATCCATGACTCAAAATTATAGAATGAGTAATTGATTATCACAATTTATGTTGGACATATTTTTGAATTAATCATAATTTCATTATTATAAACTAACTTGATTGAAAAATTAGAAAATTGAATAAGTTCTAAAGTTATTTACTTTACAAATTGAAATAAATTAAATTGTTAAAATTTAAAATTTTAATTTGATCTTTGCAGACGACCTTTGCAATTGAAGAAGTAGTTTCATATCAAACTAACTGATCCGCAACTCCCCAGAGGGAAAATAAGGGCGAAAAGAATTAGAAAATAAATAATTATTATAATTTTTTATTATTTAAAAATAAAAGAAAAATAAAGAATGAAAAAAAAAAACATCTTTATTTTCTCTATAAAATGAAGAAAAAATATGATAATTGAAAGAATTTATGATGAATTTATATATTCATCCTTGATATTTCTTTATTGAAGAGAGAAACTCTTTCTTTTTTAATCAAACATAAGAAAGGAAAATAAACGAAAGAAAATAAAATTTATTTTTGCTCCTTACTTTTTTATTTAAACATGAAAAGCGAAAATAAATGAATAAAAATAAAATTTGTTTTCTCTCTTTACTTTCTTTTCTTCCTAAATAATTTTTCAAACACAGGGTCAGTTGTTTTCACAGAAGATGTGAGAAACAAAACAGTGTATATTACTAATATGATGTAAACACTGAAACTAATTCTTGCCTGACTTCCCATGGGATATTCCCTGATGTACTTCTAACAAATTGAATAACATATTTAATTTAACTTTTTAGGAAATTCAAGTTATTTAATTTTTTTTTAAAAAATAAAATTGAAAATAAAAAAATTACTAAATTGCAATCAAACCAAATTGATTTATAATGAGAAAATCAAATCAAATAATAGATGGGTTTGTTTTTTAAAACGTTCTCATGCGTCATTCAATTGCAATTTGAGAGACGGGCCCAATCTATGGCATGTTTTGAGAGGAAGATAAGCACACCCAAGAATTTGTGTGTAAAAAAAGGGCAGCTTGACACTCATGTCGGCTGTCGATGATTGAGGCGCCACATTCTGAAATAATCATTCCTAATAAGGAAAACAATTATGGAGCTCTCCATTACCTCTTTTCAGCGATTCTAATTTGATACACATCTTGTCCAAACTTCCACATTAATGATCATATGAAGATATGTCTATCGTCTTATATAGTCGTTGGCACAGGGAGATAAGGAAGAAGTTTCGGTGTTTTATACGGCACAAGAAGATAAGGAAGAAGTTTGTGTGTTATACGGCACAAGAAGATAAGGAAGAAGTTTCTGCGAGTTATACGGCATGTCGATCCTAAGAGTTCACTTCATGAAACTGGAAGCTCGTCTCCTTGACGCTTACCAATTTAATTGGTTATTCCATTACAAGAGAACCAAATAAAGACAATAGATTGGCTTTTAATACTATGAGATAATGAGTTTGAATCACGGTTGAAACTAAATTGACTTACTAAAAAAAGAAAGGACAACTTTAGTTGAAGTACATTGAATCTAATATATATATATATATGCAAAAATATGTTAAAAATATAAATGTGGTAAATTTGATTTAAATTTGACTTTATTTAAGTCACACGACATGTTATCTTAAGAGTTTATCCATTCATTCATTGATTTATAATATTTTGTATATTAATTAATCATTGATTCATTAATTTATTGATATGCTTTTATTTAAAGTAACTTTTTAATTTATTAATTCTTATAAATGTAATTATATTCTTAAAAACATATTACGTGTTTGGTTAATATATGAATACTTCAATTTAATGGTAAATTTAGGTTAACTGTCATTTGATGTGGTACTCATTAGTTGTTAAATAATTTTTAACAAAGTGTAATTATTTTATTTTATTTTATTTTAAACAGTTAAGTATAATTTAATTAGTTTATTTATCTTTTTTGAATTTATAGGAAACAAAGGATTTATTTTAATTTTAGCAATTATAATTATAAATAAATTTTGTATAAATTTAGTGAAAGTGTAGCATTTAAAATGACAATTTATTAGACCAATTTTATTGTCATTACCCAACCCCTTAAAAATTGATAAAAGAAAAAAATAAAAAATATTTTAATCATAAGTAAAAGATTATTTTTCATAATTGTATTTTAAAACTTCAAGAGAATAATTGTGAATATCCATATATACAAAATCAATCATTTATTATATTTGATGTTTTATAGATTATTAAAACAAAATATAAACTTTATAACTATGAAATTGTGAAGCGATGAAGTTTACTATGCTGTATTATTATTTATTACGCTTTCTTTTTATTTTTAGTTATATTTTCTTGTCATAATTTTTATATATAATTTCATCTCCATATCCTTAAATAATTTAACATCAATTTCAAACCGCACAAATTATGAAATACCACTTAGTTGGACAATAATATTGCCAGCTGATATTAAAAACAAACGGTCCAGTATGTTTATGCAGGATATCATAAGTATAAACTTTGATGTTCTTACTTACTATATAATAATTATTGGTCTTATATACATGATAAATAATGCAAAAATTATAGTCTCGTTTCCGTTATTATACTATAATATCGTAATTAATAATTTAGCGTTGCATTAGATAAAAATTATTATTCACCAATGGATTAGAAAGAATTAAATACTATTAGATTGGATGTAAATTATTATTTATCATTATATTAGATAACATTATTTGACGGCAGTATAAAATCTATCATTGTAAAATTCATCGATAAATTATTGTTTATAATCAAAACTTATATAATATGGAAACGGAAAAACGTAAAAATGAGTACGAAAAAATGGCATTTCTAAAAAATTTATAAAAGAAAATGGAGAACAAATGTGAAAATAAAAAATCGATAAAACGTTTTCAAAATAAAAAAAAAAAATGTAACTTAACAAAAGTTTTCATCTTGCATAAATTAAAACATTTGAATGAAATGCACTTCTATTCAAAAAAGAAAAGAAAAAAAAAAGAAATGTATTTTGTACTTATATATATAGTGCTAAATAGATTGTATTCATTTGAATTGAATCATTTTGGATCAAGTTAATTTTGAATTATAAAATTTTTTGAATAAATTCAAATTGTTATATGCAGATCACGTCATGGGAATAAAGGAGCAAGCTAAAAAAATTGAGTGTTTTTTTTAAAATCATATCAAGTCACTCATAATTTTATTTTTTATTTAATTATTTTAATAATTTCAATTGAATTATTTAATTCATTTTATAAGTTAAAATAAGAATTTGATTTAAAATTTTTGAATCATTTCAAATTTAAATATTTTAAATTTCCTTTTAAATTAAATATCATTTTTAAATAAATTCATATCAAATTCAAATCATATAAAAAACTGTGATTATACTCACAAACATAAAATTCATTTAAAAATGTGGAGAATCCCATTGTGTGAGAAAGTGCATTATTTTCTAGCATTAAGTCCATGCAATTATTTGCCCCTGCGTGAATATGGTGGGCATAGCAAATCTATTCCATTAAAAGAGAAAGATTTGCATCTGGTCCATATAACAGTGAAAATTCTTGGATTTCTTTTGCATGCGTGCGATAAACGTGTGAAAAATGCAATATATAAGAAGGTGGGTTAGGTTTACGTGCCAATTGATCAATAATCTCCTCCCCCACCCAGCCCCCTCAAAAAAAAAAAAAATGCCACCAGTTTCCATAGCCACTATCCCTTCCTCGTCTCTCCCCCATTTTACCAAAAATCAAGCCAATGGAGAAAAAGAAGAACATGAGAAGCTAATAACCCATGAATGCAAAGAACTATTGCCTTCTCTTCCTAGAGAAAGAGGATGGAGAACTCCTTTTATCTACCAATTTCAGGGATTTTGGTGCCAACCAAAGGAGATTCAAGCCATATTATCTTTCCAGAAAAACTTTCAAGCAAAAGATAGTGATGTTATTCTAGCCACAGTACCAAAATCGGGCACCACATGGCTTAAAGCCTTAGCTTTTGCAGTCTTGAACAGAAACCATTTTCCATTCTCAAGTATCCACCCTTTGCTTGTTTCTAATCCTCATGATCTTGTACCTTTTTTTGAGTACAAACTTTATGCTAATAACCAAGTTCCTGACCTCTCAAAGATTCCTGAGCCTAGACTCTTTGCTACCCATGTCCCATTTCCTTCTTTGCAAGAAGCCATCAAGAAGTCTAATTGCAAAATCATTTATATCTGCAGAAACCCTTTTGACACTTTTATTTCCTCATGGATGTATACTGATAAGCTAAGGCCAGAGAATTTTCCTCCATTATCACTAGAGGAAGCTTTCAACATGTACTGCAATGGAGTTATTGGATTTGGTCCATTTTGGGAACATATGTTGGGGTATTGGAAGGAAAGCAAAGAAAGACCAGACAAGGTGTTGTTCTTGAAGTACGAAGACATGAAAGAAGACATTTCATTTCACTTGAAGAAGCTAGCTAAGTTTCTTGGATGTCCTTTTTCAGTGGATGAAGAGAAGGAAGGCGCAGTTAAAGAGGTTGCTAAGCTTTGTAGCTTTGAAAATTTGAAGGATTTAGAGGTGAACAAATCAGGAAGATCTATTATGAATATCGAAAACAGATATTTGTTTAGGAAAGGTGAGGTTGGAGATTGGGTGAATTATTTGTCTCCTTCCATGGTGGAGCAATTGAAACAAGTCATGGAGGAAAAGTTTGGTGGTTCTGGTCTTACGTTCAAGGTGGTTTCCTAGGATAAAAGGGCATGTGTGCGTGACTTGTCTTTGTGTAAGGAATGCTATGGAGTGGAGTATCTAATGTACCTTCAAAATGTAGAATAAAATAAGATTTTCTTAACTAGGAAAAGTGAGGATTATTGTTCGCAAGAATTCAAGGTGTTGCATGTGGTTAATTTTAATGGAATGAAGCATTTTCAATTTCATATAGTTTTATGTATTAGCAGGTATTTGTATAATTTCTCTAAAAGAGATATGTGATTACATTTTATATTCGTTGATGATTCTTCTTCATTTCTACATAATTATAATGATTTCTTACTAATGAAAAAAACATGAAAACGCAACTATTACATTTAGACCTGTCATTAAAAGTTTTTCTGAACTATTGACTAAAAAATAATGAGTTACTTTCTTTCTGATATGATATTTAGTTATATAAACACTGATGTAAATGTTGTGTAAAGAAATATTTAAGATGTATTTTGATATTGATTTTGTAACAAATAAAGAAATAAACAGCCAAAGATTAGTTAATTAAAAAGATAGAGATGACAGGTAATTTTATTTTATTTATTTATTTATTGTTATTATCATAGTTTTAGAGTTGTGAGTATTCTTAGCCAATTGGTTTTTCCATAAAATTCATTCTTTGACTTTGGCCAAAAAAAAAAAAAAAACAAGAAGATGATCTTTAAGCTAGTAATAATCCAATAAAACAGTACAGATTTATGCATATGGAGTGCTGTCTGTTTCTATTGATTAGGATTCATAGGACAATAAGTCTAGAGAGAAAGTATCCAGCAGCTCTAGATTTTTATTTAAGAACATGAAGATGCTCTTCAAGCTTGTAATAATCCAATAAAACAGTACAGATTTATGCATATGGAGTGGCGTCTTTTTCTATTGATTAGGATTCATAGTACAATAGGTCTAGAGAGAAAGTATCCAGCAGCTGTAGATGTTTATTTAAGATGTAACTCTAAATTATGTGATTTAGATGAAAAATATTTGTATAATCAAATCAAATTATTTTGAATAAAATATATTTTTGTAAAAAAAAAAAAGGACTTTGTTTTCAAATAAAATAAAATTAGTATTTTTATAATTGAATCGTGCAATAAAACCAAAAATCAGTCAATGCTTGGATTCAATTAGGATAAATAACTGATCAATTAAAAATCGATTAAAATTAGAAAAATCGGTTAAAATCGATGAATTGAATTAAGTTGATTAAATCTAAAATTATGTTATTTTATGAAAAATTCAATTTTTTTAAAAAAATTACATTCTTTTGAAATGTTACAAATATTTTTTATTATTTTATCATTTTATGTTTTTTTATTTTTAAATATTTTAAATATTTTTTTGCATGATGCTCTATTAAATTGAATTGATTGAATCAACTAAGTTAAATAAATCAAAAATTAATCAACCACTCCATTCATACAGCGAGAAAATTCACAAAATCCATCTTTTTTTTAAGATTCAAATCCATAAATTTTTCTCCAATTTCTTACTAACCAAATACCCTACTTTTACTTCAAATTTGCAAAATCAAAATACACCATATACAAAATTTAAAAACTTAAACAAACTTTAAATTTTCCAAAATAAAAATCGAAATCCCTAATTTCACCACCATCTGTAAAACCAAATCTTCCAAACATGTCTTTTCTTTTCTTTTTCAATCGCTTTCTGAGATTCAATGGAGCGAATGGCGTCCAATTATACAATGACGACAACAACATTTTTTTCCCAGAGAATTGACAAGTAATAGCAGCAACAGCAACATCAATAACAACCTCCTTCTTGGATCTTCTTCTTCAAACTTGAATTCGAGTTCAAGAAATGTTATCAATATTAGTAACAAAAAAGTTAAAATTCAAAACTTTCCAATATTTTAATGGACAGAAATATGCTAAGTGATAACCCAGAAGTAAAATAAAAAAACAAAGCCAACCCAGAAGATTATGAGACTTAAATGTGGTATTTTCTACAGTGTTCAGCATAATTCTCAAAAATTGAGTGAGTTTTACGGGTTTAAATCTTTTTACCTTCTTTTTTTTTTTTAATTTTTTTTTACCACATCAGTATGACTAACGGTATTAATTAACTTACCTCTTATCTGGTTAAAAATACAAATCACAAAATAGTAAAATACTATATTATCCCATGCATTTGCTTATAATAACAAATTCACTTAATATGTGATTCAAATCAATGAGATTCATTAAAAAAAAATATTCATATCAAATAAATATTTAGTGGTATAATTAGTTTAACTTGCAAATAGAAAAACTATAATTAATTAAATTTTAGTGAGTTTGACATAAATAAAAAATTAGCCACAACTAAAAATTGAGATAGAGATAGAACTTTGTAAAAATTAAATGATTGTAGTTGCATGGAGAAATTAAATGATTGTATAAAAAATTAATAAAGTTGATCATGTATTTTTTAAGATTGCATGAAAAAACTAAGTGAGTTATTATCTATATTTTTTAAAAAATTGCATTGAAAAAATAAGAATCTCTTAAAATATATATTTAGAAAATATTTATTATGTTAATAGAAGGGTATTTAGACGGAAAATAATCCAAAGATAAGTTGTCACATGTACAAATGCTGATATCAACCCTATCTGTTTTAGTAATATTTAATAGGTTTTAAATTAAATTTTAAATACAAAATAAAAAAATATTAAATTACGCATAATTTTTCGTATTTTGCTCAAAATAATATATGATGGCTCAACTTAATATTAAATATGAGGATGTTAAAGACCCGTCGGTGGGGATTGTACTTTCACACTATAGTGTGAAAGTAATAGGGACCAGGCCTAACTGCTGTTAAACTAATAGGGACCAGGCCTAACTGCTTGAGAGGAATCAAACCCACCGTCATTGTTAAACCCATTAAAGGGACATACTTCATGGGCCTAAACGATTAGGAGAAACTGTGTACGCCCAGGCGAGGAATCAAACTCCCGACTTTGCATGAAAATGTTCATTTCTCTTACCACTGAATTACAACGTTGGGTGGTAAACATGAGACTATGTAACAGACTGTCATAATTTGAATGTCGCCTTCTTTTTCCATATACTCAAAAAATTTGCAAAAATAAATATGATAATAATAACCGAAGAGAATGAATTCTACTGTCTGTATTGCAACAAGTAATGAACAAGAACCAGTTTAGAATTTCCTTTGCTTGCTTAAGAGATGGTTTGATTTTAATGGCACATTAAATTATTCTTTGGTTCTTGACAATTGATAGTCAATAGAAAAAAAAAATATAACCATCAAATCTAAGATTTAAATGATGATAAATACATCAACAAATGCTGATATTGGTAACCAAATCAGGAATTAAAATTTGTGTTCTTCAATACAATAAGCTTGCGCCAAAAAATCTAACGTACATCTTTATGTTTCAATAGTGACTATCTCAACCCTTCCATGTTATGATCTCCATATTCCATTGCCTCTCACCAAAAAAAAAAAAAGGTTGTCATCTCCAACTGCAAAACGAAGGATGTGAATTATCACCAATTGTACTTTCATATTTCTATCTAAAATGTAAGAGTTTCATATGTAAACTAATTCATTATTGTCACCATACAATTTAAATAAATATTAGCCAGAATTTCTTTTTTTTTTTTTTTTTTGGGGGGGGGGGGAGGGGGTGGGGGGCACATGCACAGTTTTCTGACTATAACTTTTTTCTATTTTTAAACATCTTGCTACATCAATCAGTTGCACCAATCAATTAACATGGTTTAGTCTTGCTATTATTTTTTACTTTTCACAATTAACAACTTAAACGTAAACCTATTGCAACTTCACAATTTCATACTCCTCCTATGCGCACACATCTACAACTCAAGGTGTATAAAACTATGTTACAATTTGCCAACAAATTTACACATCCAAAACATGGTCATGATCTCACTTCCCATATTATTAATCACACCACAAACGTTATTTACCTTTCTTGTTTTCTTAAATCCTGACAAAGAATACAATTAGTTCAGGACCGCTATTCCCATCAGGATTCATCATATAATACGTTTCTGAATCTTTAGATCCCACCACACGTCCAAAATGTGCTCTCATGTACGTTAGTTGACCGTCCGGCTGCTCGTTCCCGTCGTCCGGTATCACCCCAGCCCCCATAGATATCACATGCAAGATTTGCATTACCCCCATGTCTTCATCTGTTGGCTCTCTTTTAACCCCATACCCCGATTTTTTACCATTGCAATACATTGTCCATATAAGCTCTTCTATGATCTTGGTCTTCTCGTGTGCCCTCTTTTCACATTCCAGGGCAATCCTAACCAGTCCCATTCCCATATCTTGAAGTAGTTTTCCTGTGGGTATTGTTAGTTCAAGCAATAGAAGAGGTAGGGAGCTAGGGTTGTCTTGAATAGCTAGGTTAATTCTAGCTTTCCGATGACCGAATAGGGTTCCGGTCATGCGAGTCCCACCGTGGATGTGCCCATCATGGAGGCGGTTCCCCGGGAGTGATACAGGAATCTTGCATGCCGGAGTTATGATTGGAAATGACCGGAAAACTGCCCGGAAACGACGAAAAAGCTTTAATGACATTGACCCTTTCTTGTTTCTTGGCTATAGGAGGGAGATAGCCGGTGGCTGGGTTGGAGATCTTGGCGATGAGGGCAATGATTTAGATGATACCGGAGAATGTTCCACGTAGGAAGGCAGCTCTAGCGGCGGAGGTGAAGGCTTTGCCATGGTGGGTTAAGCCCTAGAAGGGTGGAGGATACCTATGGTTTTGAGTGTTGATATGGGATTTTTGATGGGTGGGTTTAGGGGTAGTAGGATTGGATAAATAAGAAGATTTTATGAGTTATGGCATGCACGTTGAGGTTGGTGTATAGATTACAGAAGAATGAAAGAAAGAAATTTTCTTTGTTAGGAGGAAATTTTTTTTTTTTTTGTGTGCGCGCACTGTTAAATTATGGTTAAGGATTAATTTAGTTAGCTAAAGATAGAATAAGAAAGAGTTGTGATTAGTTTTCAACTGTGTAGGTTGTAGCTTTTATTGCATCTTCTAGCCATTTAAAGCCACTAAAATAGGACAAGATAATTTTTCTTTGGTCCCTTGAGTTATGAGATTACTGCTAACCGTATAGTCATATATTTCTGTTTTAACAGTAACAAAAACTTTGCCAGCAAATTCAGCACCAGTCTTTCTCGTTATTTGTTAGCAATAAATGCAGATTAATTATTCTATTTGGGAAAAAAAAATTGCATGCTTGAGTATTGAATTGATAACACTTTAATTTGTTGATCAAGTGAACTAAACATATATAATCTGTTTTCTCAAATTTTATTGATGTATATGTACCTGAGATGTTTTTATTCTATGTATTTATGACATCAAGCAATGGAGAAAAAGTGTTCTTATTTTCTTTTGGTCACCTTGTGGTTACAATTAGGGGTCAGCAAAAATCAAACCGAATCGAAAAAACTGATCGAATTAAGCTGATTCAGTTCGGTTCGGTGTGATCTTTTAATAAAATCAGTTTGTTCTGTTATAATTTAAAAAAAAATTCAGTTTTCAGTTTTCAGTTCGGGTTTTTAGATAAAAAACCAAAAACACTGAATTAACCAAATTAATAAATAAATTAAACCAATTTGAATCGAACAAAATTTAAAATATATGTAATTTAATTGAAACAAATTGAACCAAACTGAACTTTTATAAGATCAGTTCTGTTTAGTTTATAGACACATAAATTTCGATTTAATTGGTTTGGTTAATTCGGTTTTTCAAAAATTTCGGTTCGGTTTGATTATAAATATAAAAAAATTCAGTTTATTAAAATTTGATAAAAAAAAACCAAACCAAACCGACCAAACTACTCATTTGCTCACCCCTAGTTACAATATCAGCTGATTTCCAAAAAAAGAATTATAAAAACAAAGAACATTTTCTGAGATTAATGTTAAATAAACTCAACGTCTTAATTATTTATTCGATTATAAAGAATTGTTTCATAATTTGATATTTTAACTTGGAAGATTCTATTCTTTTCTTTCTATTACATTTTTTTTGGGTACAGGCCCATTCCATAGATCAAATAAAAAAATTGTTTTTAAAATAGGAGGGAAAAGTAATGTTAAGTACTATAGTGGAGAAGTATTTATATTTCTTTTGCCTAATATATTACTGGGAATGTGGGATTGAACCTAATTCTTATATTCAGGAATATGCACATGAGATTACCCTGTTATGTGTAGAGAAGTATTTATATAACTAACTTTCTTTTTTACAGGATTGAATAGGATATTAGTTTTGAATTCGTCTAATATTTCTTTCCAACTACCGCTACATACACCACTTTATCTAAGATAGCTTGATTTTTGTAGAGGGTAGAGAAATCATAAGCTAGAAATTAAAATTATGCAGGATACTATTGACCATAAAAAAATACAAAATAATAAATGAATTTTATAGTTTTTATGAAATTATTTATAAATTTATATTTTGTGTGTAAATGAAAATTCATTCAAAATTTTATTTCGTTAAATTCTTGAAATTAGTTATAACTAAATCAAATTCTATCACATTTGATAAAATTTACAAATGAATTCTAAAGTAGCAAATTTTTTTAATTATGATAAAAATATCCTTAATTAAAATATTTTTTATTTTTCTTTCTTTTTTTTTCCTTTTCTCTTTCCTCTTTCTCTTGTGTTTTTTATATTTGTAAAAAATTTTAAAAATAATATAAAGATAATTTTAAAAAATAAAATATTTTATTGAGTTCTACACTTAAATTAAACACAAAATTCATTTTATTTGAAATAAATTCTATTTTTATTTTGTAGGATGTCAAACATATAAATTCATCTGCAAATGAAATATATAAGAAATTCATTCGCAAATGCAACAATAAGTTAAAAGTGAGTCAAACATTATATAAAGGATGTTAGTAATTAATTAAACATGTTGTATGAAGAATTTTGAACATGATTATCATACATTTAAAATTTTAAGTGGTATATCATTAAAAAAAATTTTCTCAACACAATTAAATTATAATCTCAAATTAATTGGAGTCAATTATATGAATCTATTTTTCCATGTTATGTGATTTTGAATTACATTCTTTTTGTGAAATAGCAGTAACTTTCTTTATTACTTTATTTCATGTTATAGTTAATCTATTTTATCCCCCTTTTTTCACCTTTCATTTCATGGTGAAGACTATAGTGTTTTTTACTTTATTACACTGATGTCGTAATTAATAATTCAACGTTAGATTATATAAAAATTAGTATTCACTATTGCATTAGATAAATTAAATATTATAAGATTAAATGAAAGTTATTATTTACCATTTGATTAGATTATATTATTTGATAATATTATAAAATTTATCGCAGAATTCATTTTCATTTTAATATGCTTTATTTTTGAATAAATATTTATTGATTTATAAACATATGACCAAATCATCACAATCTACCTTTCCACACTTATCTTTTACTGCTATTACTTTCTTTTTTAAAAAATATTTTCATTTAAAATGTTGTCCATTTTTATGTTTGTATTTCTATTATGCCGAGTACAATATCTTTTATCTGCTAATACTCATTACCATAGGTCAGAACTGATTTAATTACTGTTTTGTAAAATTTTCCTTATAATTTTATTAGTATTTTATAGTCACAAAGAACTTCAATAGTAATAACTCCACTTCATCCACCAATATTCTGATTTTATAATTCATATTCTCATCACTCTAAATACATTATAAAAAAAAAAAAAAACTATTTGAGAGGGAAAAAAAACCTTGTGGACAAGGCTTGACTTGAATGCTTCCAGCCGTCGATCACGTTGCCGTTTTATTCTGGGAAAGAATTCTCTATCATTACTAGCATAAGACTGAGCAGCTTCAACGCCCGCTACTTTGACTTTGGAAGTCATACAAAGCAGATGGTGTGGATTGCATGTACACCCAAAAAAAAATTTTTAACAAATTAAATAAATATGATGCATTTGGGCCCCATGAATTTCCTTACCAGTTTGATTTCTAATGGAAGCATGGAGGCTGTGAAAAAAAAAACAATTAGATTAATAATAATCTCTAGTCAAAGACAGTATGTCAACTGCTGACACCTTACTAATGTGAAACATATCTTTCAAAAAATAAAAATAAAAATAAAAAAATGTCAATATTTTATGTTTTCCAAAATTGAAATTCTAAATGGTTGACAATATAAAGATGACTATGCAGTTCCTGAAAATTTTCTAACAATGTTGGCCAAAGCTTTTTGGTTAGGAGAGGGTTTCGGATTCAAGTCTCTTTATGTGTTGCAATGAAATATATATATATATATATATATATATATATATATTATTAATTAAAGCTCAAAATCTCTATTATAAAATTTTGAATTTTATATTAGAACCAATTTGATAGTGAATTCAGTCGGCTTTCCATACAAGTCAAAAATAAAAAATACACCATTTTGAGAAAATTTTATTTCTTAGCTTCAATAGTCTGCAATTTAATTGCCTCAATTTTCACACATTAAAACCCACTCGTACTAAATTTAAATTAAGCAGAAGAGATGTGCATTAAAAAAAAATGTCGATACAATAGCTAGGAAAAATCCAAATTGTAAGGATTTCAAGAAACTAATGAAAGCTAGGAAGCAATTTTAGCACACGAAGAATGTAGCACCAGACCACAGCACATATTGAACTTAGAAGTCTGAGGCATAAGTCTAAGAAGATTTGGAGCTTTAATGCTATAACTCAGTTAATAATAGATCATCTGTTAGTAGAATTAGTCATGTATCTTTCAAAAATGAGCAAAATGAATCCAGCAAATACCATAACCTTAGCATAAACACTACCAATATAATGAATCACTAGGTATATACACTAAGACCATTCCAAGATAATTTCTCAAGATTTCTTTTTGCTTGATAAGTACATATTTCATGGAACCTCACCATTTCTCTCATAACTTTCTTCAAACAGCATCCCCTAAACATTATTACATGATCTTCTTTGCAGGACTTCTGGAGATTATGTCAATGTGTGTTGTCATCGGTTATGAGCATTCTGGAGAGAAGATTGGAACCTCAACGTCACTTGAGAAAAGTGGATAGTGAGGAAGGCCGTGGAGTTGCTGCGGATTTGAGCTGCAGTTAGGTGGTCTGTTTGATTTGAGAATTTCTTGTCTGGAACTTACTGATGCTGACGCAGAACAATCACGTACATTTAAGTCCGTCTTATTGAACATAAGATTTGCAATGGCTCTGTCAATAGTGTTTGTCTCCGTTTCCATACTTTTTCTTCCTTCAGGCCTGAATATAAATTATACATTTTGATCAATATATAGCTCAACTGCCAATGCATGCAGGTGATATCTAACAAATAAAAGAGGCTAAATCACAATGGTAACCAACTGATCCAGAGCCCCCATGTTTGCATCCTTGACCAAATTTTATTTTTCATCTGAATTAAGAGTCCTAATCAATGTGATATTCCAATAAAACTACCAAAATGAACATAGATAGGATCAATCTTCTATCCAAAAAGTTCAGCAACCCATTTACATAGCACTTTGGATTGCCAATGCGCACACGTATATATCAACCATCTTCAAATATTACTTTCAATCGATCACAGGACTGAAGTGAAAACAAGACAAAAGTGGAGAGAGACGGATAAATAAAGAGCAAATAACTTGCAAGTACCTCATTCTCTCATCTTCACCTGTCCACCTAGTTCCCATATAAAGGTTTCGATTTTGACTCTGTGTTACCATATGTTGCCTTGAGTTCTTGGCCAAACGGTATAAGGCATCACGAAAGCAGACTCGTGTGTTATTTGTCAACTGATCATAGTCAAATACAAAATTTATCAACACATTTACAGTTTGCTTATAAAGTATAAGGCTTCTAAAGCTGTTATAATGCTATCCAATGTACCTGAGCCATCACCAGTTCTAGCTCCTGTAAAACAGATTCTTCAAGAGATGTTTCGTCATCCACATGCTCATTCATACTGTAATCCTCAGAAGGTGGCAGGACTTTGACTGGAAGGGCCTTGGAAAAAAGACACCCCTCAAATGATTAAAATGGGTATTGTAATATTGGAAAGAAAATTAAATCACAGTTGTGTTGTTCGCTATAAGAACAAGAAGATTTTTTTTAAGTCCTATTAAACCATAAAATGAAAGTCAGCCAAAGGAAAAACCCAAAAATGGGCGTACAAAAAAAGCATCCCGTCAATTTATTTCCATTTGATCATAACTTCAGTTAATTTCCAAAGACGCTTTTACCGCACAAGATTTAAATAAATGCCTCACTTCATAATTCATGCAGTAGAAGAAAGACTCTTAAGCATCAGTGCTTAAAAATAAGACTGGGTTCTGTTATATGAAATCTTTCAGAACAAACTAAAAATTTCACCAGATTGTAGCAAAATAGTGAAAAATATGGCCAACTATCACTCCTATGACTAAAAAAGGTGGAGAATCTGACCTTTACTAATGAGCAATGCTTTTTTTCTGAGTTGCATGGATTAACAGGTGAGGCTGAAATTTTGTCTTTCTCTTGATCCCCTGATGGAGAAAATGCATGTGTTTCGAGGAATTCAGAGCTTCCGATACTATTAACCTCACTTGAAATGCTTTCTGCATCTAAAATCATGTCTGTGAAGACATTATCACCTTGTGCCCCATAATTTTGCAGTGCATGCTCCGAGCAAAATGACTTGTGCAAATTTTCAGTCCCAGGAGGATCTTCAATTAATGAATTCCTGCATCCATGGCCAAAAGAAAAGAGTGAAAAATAAGGAAACACCATTATCTTACTGAACAATGTAAAATGCTTAACAATGATGGAAATACTAGGCATTCCATGGATGTTGAATGGACCTAATTTTTCCTACATAACATTAAAGGTCCAGAAGATTGTCATATGATAAAGGTCACATAAAGAATATGGGCGCCATCGTCTCAAGAGATGGTATGCTATACATTTAATATACAACATCTACTTGTTGGATATTTTCTCAATATGATCTACCATTTATGTGATGGTGGCAGCCATGCTGGATCCTTAACGCAATCTCAGTGATAGATTAACATGCATAAAATATATTTAAGCACTCAATTTTCATGGGGTTTCTGAGTATGGCGTTGATCACTATGACAATACAAAGGCACTTCTGATGCTACAAGATATCCTACAGGAATTAAATCACAGAATCTTAATCTCAAAAGTTGTGCTTGTACAAGAAAAGGTCATCCATCGGTTCTAATCCTGCAAGGCAATCGAGCTGGTAGTCATGTGAGAAAGCAGTTTGGTGAAGAGACTCTGCTGATGACCCTCCATCAATACTTGAACTTAAGTAGTCTTCATCATGGGTAGAACTTTGCATCTCAAATTCATTAGAGAGAATTTCACCATTGAAATAGAGTTCATCCTCATTCAATTTTGCATCCATGAGAAAACTTTTGTTAAATTCAAAAAATTCAGACTCGCGTATCCCCCATCTCGGCCAACTTTCGGGTGAAGGAAACCTATAAGATAGTTCTTGATTTGGGACAACAACTTCATCAATGCTGCTCCCGTAGTAGAAGTCCATGATAAACTACCTGGTTTATTACAAAATAAACTTTAAAAAAAAAAATAAGCAAGAAGACTCTGTGTCATGTACCAAAAACATTGAAAGCAACATCATAAATACCATAATTCCAAATTACAATAGGAGTATGTTTAGTATAAATGAATGTCATAAAATTTAGTAAAAATCATTTGTAAATATGCATTTGTCATGTTTGGTATGTTAAAGAATTCATTGATAATTCTTATTTTTAATTTTACGTATCAGTTATGCTTGAATCATATTCTACCATAATTGATAGAATTAATAAATGAACTTAGAAATTAAAACTAACAAGGGATAAAAGCCATTAAAGCAACAAAACTAAAGTACAACTAGTAGGCTATAAATGCAAAATGAATTCTGCACGTAAACCCAAAATGAGAAATCATTCATAAATGAATTTTTTTTAATGGACGTCGTTTGTAAATCAAATCAATTCCATATAGATTTATACCAAACAATAAGTTCATTAGTGTTCGTCAACTCTTTACCTTTCTGGCAGTAATCAAAGACACATGAAGAGATGAATAAAAAAATAGCAATCTTGTAGAAGAGAAAAACCATGCTAATAAGCTCAAATTATGATTCCATATCAAAAACTAAAACCACAGATAAATCATAAAGATAATCAGAAACCATTTTTTCTCCCCTGAATTCAAATAGATAAGGGATCTAAAGGATAGGCCAAAGCCACAAATGCTAGAAAAAAAGAAAAAATGGATTGGATCGTTATTTTCCTCTCGGAAATCAAAGAACAAAACTCACCCGCTAAACACAGCCCATGTTATACTAAAATAAAAAACACATAATAACACTCACAAAATTAAGCTAAAGAAGAGAGGGGGGAAATTAAAGATCCATCTTAAAGAACAACCAAAGAATCAAACTTTAATCATGGATTAAAACCAAAAAGCAATAATCACACTTCCCCTATAGAAGATCACAAACCTGTGGTAAATTGATTGAGAAACTGAAGGAAACCCAGATGCTAAAACACAGAAATTAAGCAAACAAGGTAAGCAAAGTGCAGCTTTCCAAAAGCTGTAAAAGGGTGGCTGTGGTTTTTGCAGGTATTTTTAATATTTTATCTCGACCATGAATTTTTTTAGTACGAATAATACAATGCATGTAGAAGTAGAATAGTTAAAGGCAAGCGACGAAGAGAACAGGGTCCCACTTAGTGTGTATTTGTGGCTCATAATTGCCGCTCTGATTTGTGGCGAATAGATCGTCATCAAGAAACGCACTCTCATAAACCCACGTGTCACAAAATGGACCCACTGTTGATACATTCAGTGGGTTTGTGATGCCGTGTGGAGATATGGATTTGCTTAGCAATTCGTATTTCTATTGTCCCGTCAATACCCTTGAGAATTGGACAGGGATGGTTGGTTCAATTGGTTGGCCACGTGGAAGGTTCAAGAGGGACCTTTTGAGTTACAACCATAGTTTTTAAATCCGAATCATAGACTGAACTGGTTAATTGGCTAATTATCAGTTCAACTTCTGATTCAATAGTAATTTTTCTAAGATATATGAATAATACTTTAAAAAAATTAAAAAATAAGAAAAAAATATAATATGATAAAATAATAAAAATTATTTTTAAAATTTAAAATTTGAGAAAAATAATGTAATTCTTAAAAAATTTAAATTTTTTCACAAAAATAATATAAATTTAACTTAAAATGGTTTAATCTAATTCTAATTTTGATCAATTTTCTCAAATTTGACTGGTATTTTAAGAGATTGATTTTTAATATTGAATCAAACTAAATCACTGATCAATTTTTAATTTTACCAATCATACTAATTGATTCAGTCTAATTCTAAAAATCATGTTACAACAAATTTCTCTGAAGCTTTCTAAGACCAAAACATGGCAGCTTACAGGCATATCTATTAACATGTGGCAAGTACAAATTTCTCTGAGATTTTCTTGGACTAAAACGTGGCAGCTTACAGACATATCTATTGACACATGGCAAGTAAGCAGGTAATCTAAGATGATATGTTTGTCATATTGAGGGGCAGCAAGGCAAGAAAGGAGGAATTTGGTTTATTCCAATTTAAGGATGAAGTTGTTTAGCTTAGAGTATCATTCTATAACTCTTACAGGCAGCTTAGAGGCATATCTATTGACACGTGGCAAGTAAGCAGGTAATCTAAGATGATATGTTTACCATATTGAGGGGCAGCAATACGATGAGGCGAGAAAGGAGGAATTTGGTTTATTCCAATTTAAGGATGAAGTTGTTTAGCTTAGAGTATCGTTCAATAACTCTTAAGGGTATGTATTAAGGGATTAAAAAGATTTGCTCATTTTATTAGAATTTCATTGATTTTATGTTACCTCCTTCACCATATGGAAAATTTTAATGTATGTCATTATTTTATATGCCTACCGATGGTGCCTTTCTGAGTGGACTAATGACCCATATAAGGAATGAATGCATGTGAGGTTAGGGGGATTGTGTCCTTTACAATTAATCTGATATTTATGTTAGTAAAGAGAGCTTGAGAGATAAGAGCATAGAGAATAAACAGTAATGAAGAATTATTAGTTCAAACGTATCTTTGAGATGTAAGAGAGATGATTGTGTATGCCTTTATTGCTTTTGGATTCTTCCCAAGTAATGCTAAGAATAGTATCTGTTAGCTTTGTTTATATGTTCTTGCGATATCAAGAGAGATGCACAATTTATAACCCTGTTTTGGCATCCAAACATTATTCATCTGTGTCTTTTTAATGAATTTCTCAAACAGTTGTTCAATTGCCCTATTTTCTTAATTGTTCGTTCTTTCATTATTCGATTTGGAATGGTTAGCTTTCATAAGATACGTGCCTCTTGTTTGAAGGATAAATGTTCTCTCACTAGACGTTTTGCTATACGAACGTTATCACCTAGTTAATAATATTTTGATATGTAAAATAATCATTCACATTTATGTAATAAATTTATTATTATACTTTTTTTTTCAGTAAAAGATACTTACATTCTCATTTGATAAATATATTAAAAAGATACTCATATTTTCATTTGATGTATATGTTCTAATCTTATTAAATGAGTATCTACACGATATATATAAGTTTCTTTCTCAATATATTAGGAGTGAGAAGCAACTTCCAAAAGCAAGATTTATTTGAAACTTTTACTTTTAATAATGTCAGCAACATTATAAAAAAAAGTACACTATATATAGATGAAACTCAATAGTTTCATAATTTTACGTCATACTCAAAAACTATAAATTATACTTTTTTTTTGCCTCTCAAAAGTGGGTAATAAATTGAAAAAAAAACCTCTTATTTTCATTTGATTCTAATAAATAAAATATAATAAATAAATATTTTTTTTCTTTAATGCATTAGTTCAAGTGAAAGTACACTTCAAAAATATTCTAAAAAATTAAATTTTAATTGACATGTCGAAAATATCATAAGTTTATATATCAAAAAATTAAATATCATTCCCATACTATTTGATAAACATTGTTATAAAAGAATAAATTTTTTTTTATCAAATATAGATAAAGATAAATATTTATCTTTCTAAGAATGAAATTCAGTCAAATACATCATTTTACATCTAAATTTTCATCAAAATTATTATACATCTAACATTTTTATCTAAAACACCTCAACTTAATTTTTTATATCAGTCAAATATTTGCTTATATAGTTAGTATTATACATACATACTATTTAAATATGAGAGCTTAAAAGGCAAGAAATGAATATTATTAAGCGCGTAAATCAGTTGATAAAAAGTTATTCTAACTTAATAAAAAGTCTCGATTTTGAGTTATTAGTTATGTAGCTGCATTAAAACTCAATAAGGAGAATTTGATCGGTTTAGTTGTCTTACCTAACTTGAATTCGAATTAGTCTCATACCTGAAGGGTGTGAGAATATCATATTGTCTAATAAAAAAATGAATTAGAAATTGCAAAAAAAAAAATCTATAATTTTTTTCTCCTTCTCTCTCTCTAGTGACTCCCACTTGCAAATTACTTTTTCATTTTAATCTCATCCTTCTTTTTCTTCCTCTTTCTACTTTCCTCTTACTTTGAATCTTTGTTAAGTTAAGTTACAAAAAAAAAAAAAAAAGCCTCAAATAACACTTCATCCAAAAAGGTCAAATCTAAATTCAAATCTTGTTATTCCAAAAATAAAAAAGACAATGTAAAGTTAGTGTTTCATATGAAGTCAAGTTAAGAATTTCATCAAACATATATATTGTCATCAATAAAAAAAATAACCAATCCAAATGTACAGTATGAGTGAGTGACCTTAAAGTCCAGAAATTTGTTGAAGATTCCTCAGGACTAGTAAAGGAGGGGCCTTTGGCCAATTTGCAACATACGTCAAACTGTCATACCTCCTTCATCTGCTTAATATTGAAACCTTTCATTTTTCTAACTTTCTATATGGTGTGGTGTGGTGAACGACACGATGTTGAAATGGTGGTGGTGGGTGACTAATTGTGTATGACATCTTCTTTTATTAATAATAATTAGATAAGACTAAAGGCCTAAATGGGTCCTTCAACTTGTATCAAAAGTGACAATTGATGACAATATAAACTTTTTTTTATCAAATCAACCCCTAATCTTGTCCTAATTGGTCTTAAAAGTCCAAAATTGGCGTGTCTATTACAATTGAGCTTTAATAATTATAAACTTATTTTTGTAATAAAATAACAATCACTTAACACATGAGGCAGAATGCAGATGGGTGGTTGACAGTAAATATTTAGTTTCAATGGTCATTGGTCCTATCAAAACAGTCGTTGAAAGTAGTTATTGAAAGTTTGTGGCTCGAGGTTTTTCCTTTTCCTTTCTTTATTTGTTCATTTCACTTTTTCGTCAATGGTCAATAGATATAAGTAATGGTCATTTATTCTAACCTCAATGCATATTAGAGTATGCTCAATGATTGTTATTGATTTCTAGAAAATGTGATCTTTATGCTCTAGTTTTCAAAATTTGCATAAGTGATTCAACATTTGTTGGAGTTCTCCCAATGCTTGTTGGAAATATCTTAATGCTTGTTGATTATTTAAGTGTACCTCGTTGGGAGGTTCAAATGTTGTAGCATAAACTAGAGTACTTTTGCAACGCCTGTTGTGAAAGTACAACTCCCATTGCGAGGTCCAGAAAGTAAGGCTCAAACTTATAGCACTTTATCTAACGCCCATTGCTAGGTCTAAAAAGTATAGCTCAAACTTAGAGCACTTGTCCAACGCCTATTACGAAGTCCAATGCCCGTTGCGAAAGCACAACACCCCGTTGCTAGTTCTAGAAAGCATAGCTCAAACTTAGAGCACTTGTTCAACGTTCGTTGTAAAAGCACAACGCCCATTGGGCACTTCAACTGAGTTTGCTTTTATTTTCACTCTTTAATAATTACATTTTTTTTCTCATCTTTTCCCTTGCATCCATTAGTTCCCTATCACTCATCTGAATCAACTCCATTCTCAATCACAAAGTAATCATCTTCATCTCCATCCTCCTCCCACACTAACTTATTTACCCCTAATGCTTCTTGCAACCTTTTAACCATGTCCTCACTTCCTAAATTCCTCATTCTTTTTGCATTTTGTACATTCTCATTGTCTTTAAACACATAATTCACATCAATATTATCATAACCCAAATTAACGTCATTCATTTCAGTTATCTCAACATTAACATCATCCATGACACTCAAATTAAGTTAAGTTATCCTCACATTCGCATTATCAATTTGCACATTACAATCATCAACCATCCTTAATAGTGGCAAAAGAGGTCCATCATTGTATATGTCAATGTATTCATCAAACAAACACAAACTAAGCTTGTCATTCACCCCATCATCATCATATACAAGATTTTGACCTTATCCACATAAGACTTGACATGTCTGTATAATCCAACAACCTACCTAGTTATAATTGAAAATTTTATTATACTCACATCATTCCCAAAGAAATCCCTCACTGACCCATTTACATATCTTAACCTAGGATCTCTCAAAAAATAGCCATCATAATGTATATCAAATTCTACCCTTATGGACGACTACTTAATAAGAACCAGGAATGGCAGGGTAACTTTGCTTTCAACCAACAAACATGCCTTGCTTCAATAATCTAGTTCTTTTCGTATTAAGAAAATTTTAAGGTTATAAAGGAATGCAAGGAGAGGCTACTGAATACTGAATATTTAGGAATTTTTTTTTTATCTCAAATACCCATTGAGAAGCTAAATGGTGGGAGGCTGCTTTTTGTTTTTTGATGCAAGTTCTAGCTCCAGTGTGCTAAAATCGGCCTTTCAACCCATGTATTGTCCTTTTATGACAAAAGAATACAAAATTAGGTGTTAATTTAACAAACAAGTTCATATTGTCCTCAATTGTCACTCTGACACAAATTAAAGGACTTATTTAGCCCTTAAGCCAATTAGATAAACTCACTTTCACTCTTGTTGCTAAATGTTGACTGAAACACCCAATTACTTAATGTATTATTCATGATATTTGATTCTAACCGAAACCTCCACTTTACCATGGCTAATATAAGAACGTCGAATCAATTTCTAAATTTGATTAAGGTAATGGGAAAAAAACACAATTCATCCAACAATGAATAATGACCCGAAAATCAGAAAAATTGCTTTGATAGTGACGATAATGAGATTTGAAGATACATAGAATAATTGGGTTTTCCTCAAATCAGAATTTTAGCCATATGTAGCAATTATTTTATGTGTTATTCTATTACGAAATGATTGTATAAAAGAGTAACATATATTTAGTGTAATTAATTTTTTATCCATAACTTTCTACCTAAGTGTTAAAATGTTGCCAAAAAAAAAATTTGTGTTTGACTGTACCCCTGAAAACTCTGAGTATGTGATGGACTTTTCAACGAAAATTCAAGTGGTTTTAACAAGTTTTAGTTGAAGAGATATGACAAAAGAGAACTATATAAAAATTAATATTCTTTAGTTTCTTTGGATAAGTATTTTCTAGTGTCAAAATCAGAGAATGGAGAAAGCTATTTTTTAAAAAAATTAGAATAGAGAAAGCTAATTAAAGAGAGCTTAATAAAAAAGGAAATGATTTTAGCCTAGAATTGTTGGATGATAAAGTGCAAGTGACCTCTTCCTTTATGGTAAAAGTGATGCATTTCAGGTTCAATCTGTGAAAACTGCAAATTATCCGATAGGGATTGTAAATTACTAATTTACTAACAACGAGTAGTCATAGCTCTTTGGAAGCATTATAACTGCACGATACGAAAAAAAAAAAAACAATTGTTGCAGGATAAAGTGAAATTAGAGGAGACGCGACGGTTCACTTAAGCGTGCAATTTGTATAATACGACTATGCTTGGTGGTGCACTTATGGACGTCCTGCAAATGGGCCTTAAAGCCCAGAAGTGAGTCCATCTCTAGATCCGTTTCTTGGTAACTAGCAGTTCTGTCCTATCCAGTCGACAGCCGAAGTTGTTTTCCTTTCCGCATTCTAGTCTTTCTTTTTTTTTTTAACCCCCCCCATGCGACAGCGTTTAGATGAAATTAACAAGATGAAGGCAAATCAACGGTGCTGTCGACGACAGCATAGATAGCATGTTCGTTCATCGCACACTATTATATCCTCTATACTGCGACCACGTCACAAGCTAACACTGATTTTTCTGTTTTTCCTTTACTTTTCCTTTCCCGCTGCAAAATATTGTTTCCGGAGAAGCAAACGGGCGGGTAAGGGTTGATCTAGGGTTCCATATTTCTTCTTTTATTTTTTTCCTTTTTTTACTTCATTTTAATTTATTTAAAATAAATAAAGCTAAGTTCTTTTTAGTTTGATGCTTTGCAAGTTTTAGAATATTGGATTGTGATGTTCTTAATGGGATTAGGTGATTCTGTTGTTTTATACGCAGATTTGATCAAATAAGTGAAGATGTTTAAGAACACTTTTCAGTCTGGATTTCTGTCCATCTTGTACAGCCTTGGGTATATGTGTTTTATCTTATTTGTTTTTATTGTTTAATCATCTTTCGGGATTTTTGGAAGATTTAACCTTTATGTAATATGCTTTGTATATCTGTTTCTTGGATTTTGTAGGAGCAAACCTTTGCAGATATGGGATAAAGAAAGTGAGTAGCAGGAGTTTATTGGTGGTGGTGTTTTGGGAATTTTGTTGAAGTTGTTATGCATACTCTCTCTTGGGAAATTGTCATGTGTGGCTTTGAAGAAGTGTTGCTGAGTTATTATAAAAGTTACTGAGTTGCAGTGATGCATGACACAAATTTAATGATTTGTACTGCTCATATTCTATAGTTAAGCTGGAATGCTATTTGTTATGGTTTTAAGGGTCACTTGTTAACTGCAATCGTCTAGCAAAATGTTGTCACTACAGGAAGAATGGATAATTGATGTCTGGAGTTGTCCATGTTTTATTTACTATATTTTTTATATTGAATGAAGGTGTTGTAGCTTGAGGTATCTGTATAATAGATTTATTAGCATCTTCTTGTTACAAGTTTCAAAAACATTACTCTTATCCCTTTAGTTTTCCAATGCTATCAACTACTTATGAACTTTAAGAAGCTAATCAACTTAGTGATAAGTACCAAATAAATAAAGATAAAAATAGATGAAGGAAAATGTCCAGTCATACTTCCTGTATGATTACTGTTACATATTTATTTTCCTTACTGGGAAATTTAATGTCTATGCATTTTCCTCTTTTGTTATTCTAATCTCAGAACATATTGCAGTGTTAGAGGCAAATAAAATACTTCTTTTTGATATATATATATGTTTTGGCTTTAGCTGCTGTTCTCATATTGACCTTGCATATTATTTTACATGACAACCTTACTCCGATTTAGTCTTAATGAAGTGTGAATGTTCTATTTATTACCTTTTATCTTGAAATTTGAGTCTTTTGCAGTTTCCAATGGTCATGTAAAGCGGCCACACGATGAAGACATACAATCCAATGTCCTTGAAATTGTTGGATCCAATATCCAGTCCACATACATCACATGCCCAGCAGACCCTGCAGCAACACTTGGTATAAAACTCCCATTTTTGGTTATGATTGTGAAGAACATGAAGAAATACTTCACATTTGAGATTCAAGTGCTGGATGACAAGAATGTCAGGCGGCGTTTCCGAGCTTCTAACTTTCAAGTGTGTAAGTTTGCCTATGGTTGTGATCTGTATTTCTCTGATTACCTTAGGCTCTCTTTCTTTACTTTCATTTTTTTTTTTTTTTTTTCTCTAGAGTAATTGTTTGTGAGGTATGTGGATTCCTTGTTTATCTTAGTGCTATTAAATCTCTTCTTCTAGCAACTGTAGTTATCATGAATTCAAATTGTTATAAGGTTAAACATTAAACTAACATTAACATTAGTATTTTAGCAAAATGAAATGTGAATTGCTCCCATCTCTCTTATTTTGCTTTGTTGAGTTGTGCTTTCAGCTTGTTTTTCCCCTCCTTTAGGTCACTTTTATGAACAATGCATGTGTTATGAAAAGTGGTAAGAAATTGAAAATATATCAGTTTCAAATTGGATTTGAATGCAAAGTCAAATGATAAATGATATGGGAATCAAAGATAGTTTTATTCAAAAATGTGCATATCAAGTGACCATGTGGCTGCTTTTCTGATTGTTTTTATGATGTACTATTTTAATAGTTGTGCTTGCTTTGGAATCGGGCGAGTCCATTTATGCCATCCAAAGCGTTTGATATGTGGAGCTTGTTGTTCACTCAATAATGGCAATTGCCATCCTTATGCACTGGAACATAGACGTTATGATTGGTATATGTACTATTTGAATGTTGTAGGCCATTACTCGAGTGAAGCCATACATTTGCACCATGCCACTGAAGATGGATGAGGGTTGGAATCAAATCCAGTTGAATTTGGCTGATTTTACGAGGAGAGCATACGGGACAAATTATGTTGAGACTCTAAGAGTTCAGGTTCATGCAAACTGCCGTCTGAGGAGAATATATTTCTCTGACCGCCTCTACTCAGAAGAGGAACTCCCTCCTGAATTTAAACTCTATCTTCCCATGCAGGTGAGGATGTCTCTGCTCGGTTTTATTACCCAAAGGATTAGCCTTTTGTAGCCCATTGGTTTTTAGTCTCACATTTCTTCTTATGGTTTGATTGCAGAAAGCATGAGAATATCAAAGGCTTCAAATCACCACTTGTAAAAGAGCTGAAGCTGGAATGGGTTTTCTTGTTATTTCTCTCTCTGTATCGGTCAACTGGTCCTGGCTTAATTTGCTGTGTTTTCATATTATTAGGTGAACACTACCAAATACCAGAAAGGATCTGCATGGCAGTTGATCTATTATGTCTTTGTTGCTTTGTCAATTGTCTAGACTGTGAATGAGTGAAACCAGCTTTGGTTTACAGTTATAACTGTTTGCATCCTTTTATAATTTTTCATTTATTGGGTTGATTTCTCGCCTGTTCGACCATATATAGAGTGCCAAAACTAGAGTGTCCTGCAATGGAGCTTGCATGGCCCAGGTCAGAACTAATAGATCTTGTGGGAAAAGAATGTCTGTGGTTGAGCTTGAATGGTCCATGCTCTCTGGTCTTTAGTATTTAATTAGGTATTTTCCATGTTCATTCCACGCAAACTGGTTTGGGACTTGCAATAGCTTGTCATGAAATGTAGACTTCACCGTCCATTATGTCTGGGAGTTTAGATGGATAAGAAAAGAAATGATAAAGTTTAATACTAAGAAAGACCAATAAAATTTTTTAAAAACAGAAGTTGGAAGGTTAAGTATAAAGTTTAATACTAGGAAAGACCAATAAAATTTTTTAAAAGAAGAGGTTGGAAGGTCAAGTTTTTGTTTTTTTTTTTTGGGATGTTCAAGAGGAAGGAAGATCCAGCAATAAGAGTAAGTCCTATTATATATATATCTTTTTGAAAATGAGAGTTGAGAGAATAATTAGCCTCCCTATCTTTTCTTTTCCAGCCTTATTAATGTTACAAACAAATATCTAAACAAAGAAAATAAGATGATCTTTTTCTTTTTTATCCCTTCTTATTCGTCAATCCAAAATTAGGGGTGGGAGTTCGTGTTGGGGTTGAGACACGTATATAATATAAAAATACTTAATCCGAACATGATCTATTTAATTAATCATGTCAAAATTTTCAATCATCATATGAACATATTTATAAAGCAGATTTTAAGACACAACTCATTATACTCATTTAATTAATCATGTCATTAATGTGTCATTATATGAAAATACATGTTTAACCTAAAAATTTATTAAAAAAATTAAAAATTAAAAATTTTTAATTAAAAATTATTTATATATTGAAAAAATATATATTAAATGTTAAAGATCTAAGTAAATATAAAGTTAAATTTAAAGATTATATATATATATATATATACTTATTTAAATCATGTTTAAATGCATATATTTGTGTCTTATATTACATATTAACTCAATTATATAATCGTGTATAATCGTATCTATTAAGGATTAAACGAGTCAACTTGTTTAAACCTATTTTTTTACCATATCATATATAGACTCATTTATGACCCAAACTTATTTATATTGAATTCAAATCCGTTTAAGTACGTATCATATTGTGTCTTTAATCAGATTATGTCAATAATTAGCAGACCCAAAACCAGGCCTTAGTGACAACCCACGCAATAGTTGAAGGCCCCATTTGACTAGCATTTGCAAGCTGAATCACTTTATAACCTTGTGGTTTGGTGTTTCACAGAATCACTAATAAAAAGTTATTGCTGATAGAGACACAAAAGGCAGACCGAAGAAAAAACATAAATACATAATGGTTATAAGGCCACTTTTTAAGAACTTCCATTTGAGTGAAAAGGATACAAGAAAAACTACGTTTCAATAATGATCATTGTATTCACGTCATAATATAATGAACCTGATGCGATGTTGCCCTCTTTTAAACTCCCCCACCCGAAAAAACAAAAATATCACATTTCAACTACCTGCTTCTAAATCTACTTCTGCATCTATCTCCCCATCTATCATCCCTGCTTCTGCATCAGCTTCAGCTCAGTGTCTGCTTCTAACTGGCCTGCCTGTTGCCCAACATCTCTGTCAGGGCTTTGCTTTTGCTGTTCCTCAGGTGTTGGAGTGCCACCTTGGAAGTACTGACTGCTGTAGCCATTGCATCAGTGTCCATTGGAGCAGCATTTCAACTAACTGCTTCTAAATCTGCTTCTGCATCAATCTCCCCATCCATCATCCCTGCTTCTGCTTCTGCGTCAGCTTCAGCCTCAGTGTCTGCTTCTAACTGGCCTCCTTCTTGCCCAACATCTGTCTCCGGGCTTTGGTTTTGCGGTTCCTCAGGCATTGGAGTGCCACCTTGGGAAGTACTGACTGCTGTAGCCATTCCATCAGCGTCCATTGGAGCAGCTGAGGCATCATCACCTCTGATTCCTTCACCATCATTCTCATTCGCAGATGTTGCAATCTAATCAAAAAGCAAAAAGATAATCATAAGAACCTTAAAAATCAAATTACAACAGATCCAAAGATGAATGATCATCCTCCCACTCTGATCACCAAATGCTCAAGAACAAGAAAATTTGTATTTGAATTTTGGACTCAGAACTTGCTGCCAAAATGATGCATGAGATGACCACAACTTCCAGAGTAAATATTTCCATCATGTCATTGACACATGCAACAAGAAAAAGGTCGAGTGCAAGATGTTGATGTAAATACCTGATTCTCTTCTGCTTGATTTGATGTACCCTTTGCCTCTTCCTTTTTGGCACGTTTAGTCCTGTCATTAGGTTTAGCTTGGTATTTGGAGCGGATATCTGGTGGCAAAAGTTCTAGGGGAACAACTCCTTCAATACCATGGTCAGTGAACTGCATGAAGAAATCCCACCCTTAGACCAAGTAAAATTTTCCCAAATCACAAAAATGAAAGTCTTGTTAGGATCATACTCTAGAAAATCCATCCAAGTCCTGCCTAGCAGAAAAACGCAGACCCTTCCAGCAATATACCTGCATAAATAAATAAACAAGATTCATAACAAAAACTACAAGTAATCCACATTACTACCAATGAGAAGTCAAAACAACAGCAAAAACAAATAGATATGCTTTTGTCCTAACATAATGTGCAGCACACTGACAGAGCTGAAGCCCAATACAAAAATCTAAGCCTCCCATCTAAAAACACAACATTCTATCCAGTCCATAGCATGTGAACAGTTCTAATCATGGCTTTCCTCCTTTTTATATCCAGAGCATTTCTGTGTTAAGCAGTTCGCTATAGATTTTTACTTAAGAGCATAAATGCTATCGAAAGAACTTCTCGCTTGAATTCTTGATGTTCAGAGGTATTCTATCAGTCAATAAGCCAAGCACACATCTAATCATGGCATCACATATTTAGGCTAAAAATTTAGCATTTACTATGATATGGATATGCCTTCCTCCAGGATAAATGGTAACCATGTAAGCTTGTTCTCAAATCCGAAAAGCTGAAAGTCAGTGACATGCGATACTCACGATGCACCTCTCTACTCATGATTATCTTCGACTTCAGGTGGACAATGTTATTCATCCTTTACATTCTAACAGTCAGTCATGTTTTAGTTTTGAAGTATTTTATCTTTCCAACCCTCCATATGATAGAATTGTTTAGGTTTATCCATGCATTTAGAGTTTTATACCGTTTTCCTAATCTTGAAGAAATACCATTTCTAGAACAGCTAGCATCAAACCACAGTTGTACAGAATAGAAGCATACCATAGAAGTGGAATATGAAGTTCTGAATAAGACCAAAACTCACCCGGTCATTTTTGTGGTGATATTCAGCTTCTATTCCAGATGATGGGTCCATCTGCAATTTTCAATAAAGAAATTTTCAATCTGACAGCAAATGTGACAAATTAGACCATATCTCATGATCTGTGAAGGATAAAAGAAATGTATAACCAAAAATTAAGGTACTGATTCAACTTAAGAAAAGCCTATTATGCTGCTTACATCTTCAGCCAAGGGTTTCCAATATTCTGCGATGGAAGGTGTTCGAACACGTTGAGAATCAGTCAGAGCATGCTGGACATTAAACAAAATATATACACTAGTGATGAACCAAAAATTTTAAACTCATGTAACAAAATTATATAACCCAAATAAGAAAAATGGAGGAGACCAAAAACTGTAATCACTTGGATAAACACATCCTAAGGGTCTTTTCCCTTTGACTTTCTTAATTTAAACACAATTATAAGGATTGGCTTCAAACAAGAAAGATTGATGCCCATTCCCTCTTAATTTCTGATCTCCATAATTAACAGAATTTATTTTGTGTTAGAACAGTAAGGCATTAATGAAAACTATGTACCACAGAGAAAAAAATACAACTCCCATAACAGGAGCTGCTTTGGCTATCTAAATAAAATAAAATCATTCTCCGTTAACAGACATGATTGAGAATAACAGCCACCAAGGCCCTAGTTCTGTTACTGATGCGCAGACCAAAGAAAGCATTTGTCATTCTTTCATTGCATGCTGGTTTTTTTGTAAGGCATTGGATAGGATTTCCACTTATCCATTCCCATATTTGAGAAATACTACTAGAAGGGAATTTTCTGTTCAAAAAGAATCCACTTTAAAAATGAGAAAGAACCAAGATGGGTGGTTTTCATATAATTGTTTCCTCCACATTTTCTGTAACTTTCGAAAAAGGGAAGAGTTTTCATATTCCCTGCCTTTTTCCTCACCTTTTCTTTCTATTTCCTTGCAAAATAATCAGAGGATAGAATTAATAATGATCATATATTGCAATACTATCTCCAAATAATACGCACCGGATTTTGATCTGCCCATTTCCACAGTTGAGAGAGTTCTTTATTCCCCAGTCTCCACCTTGGCCTACTGCAGAATTAAGAAAACATGCATTTCACAGACGAAAAAACAGGTACTAGTAATGACAGAATTACATCAAACTTGGTTTTTTGTTTAACACATGAAAGAAGGAACCAAGTTTCTCCATGCCAAAACAGTCCTAGCAACTCAAGGTTTAACCCACAGAATAGAACTTGGTTTATCACATAACATGATTATACTGCACTGATATTAAAGGATGCATACATGTTTACACACTATTAAAAAAATGATAAGAAGGTAGCCTAATGTATCATCATGTAACACCCACTCCACACTACAACGGTCCTACATGATTGAAGAAATCGGATGAATAAGATGCATGACATAGAAACAAAACGAACAATCACTATTTGATTTTACAGAAAATTATTTAGCTGCTAAATCGCATACCGCTTTTTGCTTCCTTCTTGGACAGATTTGTTCTCTACTGGCTGCTTTTCAAATGCAGGGCACCCATCACGTTTCCACCACACCTAAAAGGCATGCAAATTAGGAGCTAATTATACTAATATGAGGATGATCACAAAATTTCAAGTGACAATATAAGCAAGAGAGCGACAGGAGAACAAACACATAAAAGTACGCTTACCCAATTCTTTTCACGTTCTAGTATATGCTCAATTTTGTGAAGAAAATCCTTCCCTTTAGGTGGAGTCATTTCAAGTAGTTTCTTCACGTGCTCTTCACAAGTTTTTATTTCTTCTTTCTTGAATAAGCCGAAAGACAACAATGGTAAACTTTATTATTTATATACTGCACATATGAGCAGCTACCAATGTCTATGCAGAAACACATTTCTCATTGACCATACAAAGGTATATAGAATGATATTTTATAAATGGGGCAGTAAATGATTTTTTCAATTCCCATTTTTTTTTATAAAAAAACTGATTTTTCTCACAGGGGAAAAAGCACAAATGGGTCGTTAAGGAGCAGAAAGAAGATTGGTCCAGGGCAAAGGCATATTATGCAGTGAGAACAGCTGCTTGGCAATAACAAGCAGAAAAAGTATCCAGAAGCAACCGTCTGCATGCATTACATAATTTAACAACCCACATTCAACAGGGACTCAACCCTCGACCATAAAGATGCAAATTACGAAAGTAGGATAGTATTCCATGCTCCTTTATTTTTTTCTTTCCCTTTTTTTTTCCAAATTCCAATCCCTCTAAGAATTCTCACAGATTTAAATGTCACACATGATGAATTCGATATATCCTTCTCAATTTAACATTTGGACATTTAAATAGAAATGTATAAGAAGTTTCAATATTTCAATGTTTAACCCGCCTAAATAGATCATATCAGGAACCTTAAGAAATTTAATTCTGATATTTTCTACAACTCACCAGTAACTGATTGCATATCTCAGAAATTCAGAGATGGAAACAACTATGGGAAAGCAGTTGACAGAAGCATCTATGGCTGGATGTTTGCAGCCATTATAGCAAAAATATGAATTAATATAACAGGATATTAATGGTTTCACAACTTCGACGATCAAGACAATGTTTCAGTTATTTGCATCCATATGCATATGAGCAGATAAGTGTGACTGCATAAAACAGCAGATTGTATATGATATCCATAATAGAACAGCACTAACCAAGCTTTCAGATGTCAAATCTTTGTCGTTCTTTCCTGGAGCCTACCAAGAATGTCAGAGTTACTTCATCAATTAATGACACAGATTAAAAAATATTTTGAAATGCATACATAAGACTCCGATTTAAAACCTCCAAAACAACAACCTTAAGATAGTCAAACAATATAAGGCACTGCACAAGAACATGGCGTCGAAAACTTGGATCTTTTAACTGGAAAGTAAACAAATATATTGTTAAAATGAGAACTAAATCAAGTAGTTATCTGTAAATCGTTTTATATTTTTAAACAACAGTTACCTCTAAGCCCATCAATTTACTGCTTGTGAGGTATTTTATGTTAAAAGTTGCTGCTTCCTCTTCTAAGTTGTTAGCATCTCCTTCTTCCTCGGTCAAAGGCTGAGCTTCAAAGGTATTCAACACAACCTATACATCTCAGAGTTAAGGAGCACATTAGATGTAAAAGTCAAACATATTTTCATGGTCAAAGAAAAATAATTAAGTTATAACATGATATTTTCCATCAAACAAAAAAATATAACTCAGTGCAAGGGAAGAAGCTTGCCATCAAACTAGATGTAAATTTCTGCCACTTGGTTGGTGCAAGAGTTAGAGAAGAAGGGTTGCAAAAGTGTTCCTGAAAAGCAAATTAGCAAGTTCATCAGAAAACTTAAGTATCAAGGAAGCTTCCAATATATCTTCTATTACCTGTCTGATAAAAAATTAGTTGATTCAGGTTTTAATCTCTGGATCACAGTCTACTATCAACTCTACTCTCAAACTAGTTAGGATCAATTATATTGGATCTTTTTCCTCCTGTTTCCCTTATCTGGGCTACATCATCATCAACCATCCATTTGAAATAAACCTTAAATAGCTGTTTTCCAACATCCATATTTACTGCAAGCACATCCTTTAGTGTCTCACTTTCAGGCACCTCCACACATGAAGACATGGCTAGACCCCAAAGATAAGAGAAAAGAAAAGGCACAAAAAAATCAATGTTGACTACAAAAAATCATCACTTAAGACTTAGGCCAGTTAAGAAGTGTGGATATAAATATCATATGGTGCCAAGTAGCACAAATTGCGTCCCATACTAGTCGATAATAGAAACTAGCAGTAGATAACAAAGAAACAATACAATTGTCAATCTCAATATTTTTTTTATTTTGAAACTCAATTACCAACTAAACAAAAGTACAGTTAACTTAAGGAAAATTAATATATACAGGATGTAGCCTGACATTAAGATGACCACTTCCTCACAAGAGTAACTTTAGCAATGACATGAGGGACTAAACTATATAATAAGAAACCCTTTCTCAACATACAAGGATATTCAACATTCATATGCTCACAAAGACAATTAGTTTCTTTTCTTCAAGGCATAGTTTACCTGTAAACCCCACAAAGTTTTGTAGAAGTTGAAGTCAACAGAGATGCCTGAAAGAAAGTGCATATATTAGTATAAAGGATCATAAAGCAAAGCAAAGAAAAAGGCTACATTAGCATAACCAAAAGTAGAACACTGTGAGGCTAGGTTGTACCAGCAGGTGGATCTTTCTCATATTTAGTCTCATTTGTCGTATTGAAAACTCCTTTTATATTTACAGCTGAGTGCATTAAAAGAGAGGGAAAAATAAAAAATTACATGAGTTCTCAATAAAAGAAACCAATACCAAAGTGACGATGAGTGCTGAACATCAATGTATACCTGAACGTTCAGACAATGGAAAAAAATGAGCCAGAAACATGAGAATTCGTCCACAAAACACAACATCATTTGCCTGTTAGCACAAAAGGTAAATTTTTAGAATACAACACCCAAAAACTAAGAAGTTACCAGAACAATTTACCAAATTCATATTTCCTGTTCAATGACTTCAGTGAAAAGGGGAGGGAAGAAAATAGAGAGTAAGGAAGAGTTAAATCTGCAAGCATATACAGTCAAACATTCTATCTCAAAAAAAAAAAAATTGTAAATCTAACTTCCCTATTCATATTCAAAGTTGCTAAAAACTTCTACATGATTATCATTATATGACTTGCAGCCTAAAAGATTATCAAAAGAAATAGGGTTTAGAAGAGGCATTATAGCTAAAATTACATTAAAAATACAGAAATTATAAAGATCCTCAGCAACAAAAGAAGGGAACTAGAAAAAGTCATTTCCTGAAAGTCATTATGCAAAAAATCACAAACAACGTCAACATTTCAAAACCACACACAATCACTCTTGAAATTAACCTTATCAAGCTAATTGATAAGCAGCTCTTGATATTAGCAAAACTCAGCAAATAAGAAATTTTATATATTCACTGGGCCTCCCAGTGGATCAAGACACAAAGTACATGCATATATATATATGTAGAGAGAGAGAGAGAGAGAGAGAGAGTCCACTGAGGTACCTTTGATAGACGACGAAGAAGTTGGTTACATGTTCTCAACATCACAAGTTTTCCACGAGCAAAAAGTTCTTGCTACATCAAATGGAGCCATCAAATATCAATACAAGTGTTAGTCATGGTTGAATATGGAGGACTAGTATCAGTTTTAAATAAGTCTGTAATATTGGTAAAACACATACCTTTCCCAGTATATCTTGCTTACTCTCAATATAACCAAAAATATCTTTGCAATTTTTCATTGTAGACATTTCTGTCAAGTCTTCCAACAACTGGAATATCATACCGCCCTCAACATGTTCTCTCTCACAAAGATACAGCACAACATCTGGCAGCACCAGAAAGAAAAAGGGAAAACATGTAAGAGAGAGAGATAGAGAGAGAGAGAGAGAGAGAGATATCAAACTAAGAACTCATGACATAAAGAAGCAAGTAGAAAGAGAGAAAGTATCATTACAACAGCCAAAATTAAATCCTTGTGATTTTCAAGCTTTATGCATGTACGAAACAAGAGGCTCTTCAAATTGATTTACATAGGAAAAGTAAGACACGCTAGGAAGAAAGCGGAGAGACTCCATACAAAAAAAGTGGAAAATTCAAAAACCTTTCAAAATTTCTCATTCTAAAGGCAATGTAGTTTAGCAAATGTGTAGGTATCTATGCATACATTTCAACACATCAGAAATAACACTTAAAAAATTCATCAAACATACAACCTAGCCATCAATACATGAAAAAACATTGGCACATTGCTTTGTTTCACAGTTCTTCACTTCGCTAAAACTTATCTTATTGACAAATTTGCATCACTTTATAGTCTTTTACTGCATGTTCACAGATTACATTATTGTTTTCGACATTCTTGTCTCCGAAATCTTTTTAATAATTTTTTTTATAAGTTACCAATAAAATCACAAGAGTGAAATCATCTTATTATGTACAAACCTAAAAGACAAGGAATTTGACCCTGAGAATTTTCCCCATCATCAATCGGCTGCCCATACTGCATTATTTGCTCTCCTGACTGTACTGCAGAGGACTGTATCAAAGTAAAATCTTCTCATTTCAATAAAAAGAGAAAAGGTCAAAAAAAGAAGCAGATTATGTAAAATACACCAACACACATGCTTAGTAAGAAATATCATTCTATTTTACAGGGTGGTTATACTTCTCTCTTTGCAAATAGCAGATTATCTAACTGCAATGAAATCCAATTAATAACAGACAATGTGCGTTTGGCCAGACACATGTACATGTTATATTTTCTTTCATCTAGTCTGGACTAGAAAAGAGATTATTATTTTCTTAAACATCCAATTTATCACAAAAATGCAGATGAATGAAAATATAGCAAAAAGGGCAACGCAGATTAGGGATGACAATGGATCGGGTTTTGCAAAACCTGCTCCCGACCCGAGTAGAAAATTTTCTACCCGAGTAGGTCAGATATTACTAGAGGTGAGCAAACATTTGGTTCGGTTTTTTTACAAAAATTTAATAAACTGAATTGTATATATTTAAAACAGAACCAAACCGAAACTTTGAAAAAATCGAATTAACCGAACAAATTAAACCGAAATTTATGTGCCGATAAACCAAATTGAATCTATAAAAGTTCAGTTCGGTTTGGTTCGATTAAGTTACATTTATTTTAAATGTGGTTTGATTTATCAATAACTTTAGTTAATTCGGTTTTTTCAGTTTTTTATCTAAAAAACCGAACCAAAAACTGAATTTTTTTTTAAAATTACAACCGAACCAATTTTATTAAAGGATCAAACCAAACCGAACCACCTCGGTTCAGTCAGTTTTTTCGGTCTGGTCCGGTTTTAGCTCACCCTTAGATATTACCCATTTATCTAAAAAATAATAATTTATTTTTCTTTAACAAATTATTATTTTAAAAGTTTAAAAATTCATAGTTATTGTTTTCTTGTGTTTTTCCCAATATTAGGCATATTTAAATTAAAATAAAAATTGAAATCAATAATTTTTAATAAAATTAAATAAAAATTTACAGTATATATAATTAAAGCAGGGCAGGTTTTCCTAGTGCCCGAGCCCGACCCAGGTCCAAGAAAAAATAACTCAACCCAACCTGATTAATAAATGGGGTGGGTAATACCGACCCGATTCTGGTCAGGTTACGTTGCACATAGCTTCCATCCCTGGTGCAGATAAGTAGAAGAGTAACAAAGGGAGAAAAAGGTCCACAAATAAAAGATAAGCGACTAAGTTTGTCAATATTGAAGACCAAGTAATCAACACACTGAAACACTGAATAATTTTCCTTTTGGAGCGACCAACTTAATATCTTCATCAACAAGCACAAAGTGCAACATAAAATAAAATCAATATATATGGCACATATATTAGTATTCAAACAACTATTAAAAATTCACACATACCACAAGCTCCTGAAGCAAAGTCCGGAGCATATTTTCTAACAATTGATTCTCATCCTGGGCTAGTTTTGTTTGCCTCTGTCATTTAACAAGTCAAGTAACTGAATAAGAATTGATGAATTCATGTATAGCGAAGTGCAGGGAAAAACAAAGGAGATAAAACCCTTATAGTACATTGTTGGCTGGATTTGTAAAGATCGTCATATATCAAAAATGAAGAAGAAGACTATTAACAGGGTACAACACTAGGAAACCTCTGTCATCAGCCATCAGGATAAAGTACTTCCTAAGAAATATTGAGATCAAAGAAACAAGCAGAAGTATGATAAAATATCAGGTTTGGTGACTGAGTAAATGATGCCAAAACTTTTGCACAAGTATCAGAACACACAAACTCTCCCTCAAGTTAAAACAGAAAACTAGAGCTCATAAATAAATTTCAAACAAACAAGCTTTCACAAGTGGAATGTTTAACAACTCTCTCTAAATACACACATGCACTCTCAGATACTCTTAACACTCTTAGGTTACATTTTCTATGACATAATCAAATGTGATGTAACCATGGAAGTAATGGAATGAAAAAAGTTATGCAATTCAATTTAATATAATGATTGCAAGATGTAATTGACAAATTGACATCACATTATAGTAAATCCACTGATGCAGCCAAACAAAGCAATCAGCCACGTAATGTAAATACAATTACATTGCAGGTATGACCATGGTCTACCAAACATAATCTTCTTCAATCACAGAAAACTAAACTAGCACTAATATAAAGGAAATAGCATCATATACACATATTCACAAGACCACATCAAATGTAAATGCATATTTAAGAAAATTCTAAAATAAGAAAACACAAAGAATCAACCACCTGAGGTTTAATGAATTCCTGAACTGTCTGCAGAGCAAACCCTTCCGCCGGCCCAGCCTGCAGTATGGCCCTCTTGAATTCTTCCTACAAACAACAAACCGCAGAAACACAAACACAACAAAATGTGAATATCAATCCCAAAATCTACAATAGAAAATGTTTACCAATCAACTAGCAACTGAAAATTGAGCAAAAAAAATTCTCAAATAAAAAAGCATACATAAATTGAAACCCCATTGAATTTAAAAAATTAAGAGAAACCATACCATCACGTTCCACTAAGATATTAAAATCCGTCAATCTGGAAGTTCACGCTCCACAACACGAACAAATTAAGACAAAGTTGCCCGTGCAGGGCAAGTAATTCGAGACGTAATTGAGCCCTAGAAGAATCGAAACGAATTTAGAAGAAGAGAAGCATCACCGGAAAACGGAAAATAGAAGAGGGAGAGCGCAACGAGAATAAGAAGACGGAGACTAATTTCTGGTCGACCCATTAATTAATGCTAGCCCAAATGATTTATGCCTAACATTTTGTTAACACCACCTAAAACCATAAGGCCCGCCAGCCCACAGGCCTAATTCAAATCACGCTCAAGGCTCCATCAAGCTAATTGATTAACTTAGTTTCTTTTTTTTCTTTTTTTCTTTTTTTTCAAATCATGAAATCAAAAGGCTAGTTGAATAACTCGATAAAGTACTAAAACTCTCTGAATTTTATATAAAAATATATATTTTATCTTAATATACTTCTTCATTCTTTATTCTATAAAAATATATATATTTCTATTTCTATTTTTAATCACTACTAATTTCAAAGTCTTTTTATTTATTTTCTCGTTAAATTCACTACTAATTTCAAAGTCTTTTTATTTATTTTCTCGTTAAATTATATTAATTTTTTCTATCGATCCTTCTAAAAGAAAACCATAAACTATTAATAGTTTATTATCTCAATCCACTTAACTATCATCAATTAAATCAAATACATCTAATTAACAAAAAGAATTCAACATTGTTTTGACTCAACATTAGATAGTTAAAAGCGATATTTTTAAAATCAAACCAGCGAATGAATTGGCTTTATAATTGATTTCTAAGTCAATTGGTTCAATCGGTTCGGATCAATTAAAGCAAACAATACACTCAACAAGTGCAAAAGAGCTCATTAGCAAGCTTTCACAGTAATCCAGCCCCAATTTTTTTCCAAAACCACTTTGCAAAAGGCAAGTAGCCCACTTTCGCAAAGAATGTTGAGTTTAAATATAAATTGCACAAGGAGACAAATAGGCATAACAAACAAAAAAGCTTTTTATGTTGTTCTCTGTGCAATCAATATCAAGATCACAGTTTGAATCCTCATATCCTGTAATTGGAACATAAAGCTCGTATATTGCTCGGATACTGCTGCTTTCAAATCACAACCAACTTAGGCTTGGTTGTTCCCGCATTGTTAAGGCATATGTATCGTAAAAAGATAAAATTAAAAAAATAAGAAAAAGAAACAGATGGACAATTGAGTTGATAAAATAAATAAAAAAAAAACAATTGAAAGCTTACAATCTTCTATGTACCACACTGTTGCTTATAAAATTTTTGCAACTGTATAAATCGCTTCAAATAATATATTAAGGAATAGAGATCATTTTCATGAAAACTGATTTTCATAAGTATAAAAAAACATTAAAATTTTTATTATCTAACAACCAAATAATGAAGAATAATGAATCTAAAAGTATGAAATTCTAAAATAAATTAAAATAAAATTTAAATAAAGAAAATTCTTATGTAAAATGTTTTTTAGGAAATTTGAGTTACACCACAACATTTTCACATTTACATAAAAAATTATATTTTTTCAAGTGAATGAATTATCCCTAAAGACTTATTTTCTAAATTACCCAATACTCTTTCTCAGACAAAATTGGATCTCTTACTATTGAAATTATGTTTACTCTTAGGGTAACAAAACTCAATAATAATATATTAAATTCTATGAATATATTTTGAATATCTCTAGATGTTAATCCTACTTTCGTGGTATTATTTCTCTAATTCAATGTGTTATGACTAACCCTAAACTTTCATTTTCACTCTATGATCTCAATCCTTAAATATATGTGTCATCATACATCCAAGTAAATTAAACTCAAACACACTAAATCAAGGAAAACCCAACACCATTGAAATAAAATCTTTTTATTTAATCATGAAAAATGTTGGGTTTTCGCCTTAATCCCTATAATAGAAAAGTTAGTTTATATTAAAAGAAAAAAGAAGAAGCAAAATTAAAGAAATCCATTGAATTAGAAGGGAAAAAATATCTAAAAAGTACAATCTTACCCTAATGAATTATAAGAAAACTCTCTCGACTTCTCTAAATTTCTCTCACAAATTTGGAGCAGATTTAGATTTGATTACCTTCAAAATTGTTTTCCTTCTTTGTCTAGAATGAATGAATATCCTAAATCTCTTATTGCTTAAAAGAAATATTCTCTTGCATTTTGTATCATGTTTCTGACCGATCTGCATGGTCTGATGTATAAGTCATGCAACTGTCCATGTACTAATTAATGTCGCGATTCTGCGTTTTTTACTAGTCAACTTTGTGTCTCTGACATTCAAATAAATGAACACCAAATTCAGATAGGTCAACATTGCATGAATGAAACACATCAACAAACATTTTGGAATCCATCTCAAATGTAACCTTAGTGACTTGTTGTTGCAAGATCCATGAGAGTGCCTCGCGAAAACTCAAAGCCTCTGCTTTTCTAACTAGGAAATGTCTAGGGAAAACCTTGCTCATACACCTAATCAATCCGCCATTTGTATCTTGAAGCACTACTGCTACTCCTACCTGACCTGAAGCTGCAAAAATAGCCGCATCCACAACTTAGTTTATTTTTGTAAATGGACTGAATTCTCGAATTTTAAAGTTAAACTCATTAACCCATTATAGAAAATCAAAGAGGTTATTGTCAAATTCAATTGCTATAGAGTGATTTTGGACGTTAATATTACATTTTACTATTATTTAATTATGACTCTCTGATTTTTAAATTTTAAATTTTGATGTTGCATTTTTTCACCTATACCATCTCTAGATTTAAGTCAATAACAATTACTTAAACACCTATAATATATATATATATATATATATATATTAACATTGAGTATTTTAATCAAATTAGTCTCATTCATTCAAAAGCTATAATTTTTTACTAAGAATCGATGGTAATAAGTAGTGTTGAATAAGATTTATTTGATTGACAATAATTTTGTTTTGTTCAATTTTCCACTTTAAGTGAAATATAAATATCTTTTAATAGTAGATCTTTAGCGCTAAAATTTTGGTGTATAGAAATGAAGTTGGATGTTGCAGAATTTCATAAAATTATTGTTTGAATGATTGCGTTGGTTTGTGCCTTTTGTCTTTAGAGATTTGGATTCATGTTTGTGCTGAGAAAGTTTGATAATGATATGGCTGCGGATGTTTTGTTTTGATTAATAATTATTTATTGGATGTGGGTCATTAGATATTGCTTTCGAAGAATACCTAGATGCGATTTAGCATTTCAGTATTTTGACCTCTTGTTTTTCTCTATTTCTTCTTCATTTTATTTTATTTTTGTATTTTATAATTTGTTCACAATTACATATAATTCAATAAAACATATA